>JACEGR010002118.1:0-139746 GCA_014170235.1 Listronotus bonariensis | reverse complement strand
CGGGTGTCAATTTGAAAACTTCCCCACCCTTAATATCTTTCTTGGAGTTAAAAAATATGACAAATCAGGAAAGACCCGTCAATTTTATTTGTAAGGGGACACTTAAAATGAATATTTTTTAGCCTTCTTGTTTCAACCCTAGGAGGGGTAGATGTCACCCATAGAATATTAAATGGGAATGGGGGTCAAGTGATACATCATTTTAAAGCTCCTGACGAGTACTTTATAACCTAGAATATGAAGTCAATATCTTCACCTATTACAAAATGGCGGTACTTTAAAAATTACCTAAATACCTGATTTGGATGGCCATATTTCCGAAACTAATAAAGTTAGATGTACCTAATGTGGTGTTTTCTTAAAGCTCTTTTTAAAGGTCTTTTTAATGGTGATACTGGTAGTAATATACAGGGTAGAAGAAAAAAAGTACATATTTTTTTATTTAAGAACCCTGTATATTACTATCATTATCACCATTAAAAAGACCTTTAAAAGAGCTGCCTGTCGTATCTTTGTGGTTTCAGATATGGCCATCAAATCAGTCTTTCCTCGCCTGAGGAGGTACCACCCCACTCACCCTTTAAAGGACCCGTGAAGTCTAACGGACGTTTCGGGTTCTGGGTAAGTGAGTCAGTTTTCCTTCTTCCTTCTTTTTTCTTTTCTTTTTTTCCTTTCACCCCAAAATTATGTAAAAATGATGGCGGCACACCCGGGAGTAAAACATTCCGGAGGTAAAATACCCCTCCATTCGGATCTCCGGGCGAGGGGTGCATCCGGGGGCCTTCATCGAAAGGTTTAATTTCCTTTGCAAATATATGTGGGCTTAACACCAATATAAACTCCGTTCACCATCACCTTGAGTCATCTAAGCCCCACATACTGTTTCTAACGGAGACACAAATAAGTTCTAAAACTTCAACCAGCCACCTTCTCTTCCCAGGCTACGAACTTATTTCGTCTTTTCGCCCACATGGGGGCGTGTGTGCTTACGTTCGCAACGATCTGGCTTGTGCTCGAGTTTCTAATCTTGAATCAGGTAGGCCCGATGTCCTTTGGCTCAAACTTTCCCTTAGGTCTTCTACTAAATTTATCTGTTGTTTGTACCGATCTCCATCTGACAATTCCTATGTCGAATTCTTTGACTTTCTTTCAACAAAGATCGACAGTATCATTTCCCAGTTTCCAATGGCCGAAGTAATCGTGCTTGGCGATTTCAATGTCCATAATAAGGATTGGCTAGGCTCTTCAAAAACTGACCCTCAAGGCAGAGCAGCCGAAATCTTCGCAGTCAGTAATTCTCTTACCAACCTTATTATGACTCCTACCTACTTTCCTAGAGTGCCAAATTATAGCTCAAACCCCTTAGATCTTTTTCTTACTTCTAACCCTGAACTTTATGAAGCATCTGTTACTGCCCCTCTAGGTCGCTCAGATCATGGCTTGGTTACTGTATCTTACTCTGTACATCCTGAGGTAAATGAATCCATGCCACCACGCACCGTATGGCACTACAACTCAGCCGACTGGGATGGCCTTGGGGACTTTTTCGCCACGTACCCTTGGGACACTATCTGCTTTTCTTCCCAGGATCCTTCCGAAATCTGTAACCAACTGACCGAGTCAATTCTATTGGGCGTTGAAACCTATGTACCTCACACCAAGAAAACCATCAAACCCTCTAATCACAAACCTTGGTTCACTAAAACATGTGACAAAGCTAGAATTTTAAAAGTTCAGGCTCACAAGAAGTTTCTACAGGATCCTAGTCCAGAAAACCGACTGGCCAGCATTGAAGCAAGAAACCACTACCACCAAACAATCTCAGACGCCAAGGACTCCTTTGATAACCGTATAAAAAACAAAGTACTTTCTTGCTCAAATGGCAGCAAATCCTTCTGGTCCTTTGCCAAAAACATCAGTAGAAATTTCTGTACCAGTTCTTTTCCACCATTAACTTTGGAAGATGAAATTATTTCTACATCTAAAGGAAAGGCCGAACTATTTGCTAAACAATTTGCTGCCAATTCAACCCTTCATCCACCTGTCAATCATCCAATTCCAACTGTTCCCCCAGTTCCTCACAAAATGCCCAATATTATTTTTAAGGTAAAACACATTAAGCGTATCCTTTCTTCTCTTAACACCAAGAAATCGTCTGGGCTAGATGGAATACCAGCAATCGTTTTAAAAAAATGTGCTCCTGAACTTGCACCTATTTTAACCAGGCTCTTTCGAATTTCTTATGACACGGGTATATTTCCAGACAGCTGGAGAGCTGCACGTGTCCAGCCTATTCCCAAGAAAGGATCTAAATCTCTTCCATCCAACTATAGACCCATTTCACTCCTCTCAATGCTTTGTAAAGTAATGGAGAAATCCATTAACTCGCAAATTCTTAGGTACTTAGAAAAACATAAAATTTTACATGACAGGCAATACGGATTTCGTCACAAGAGATCTACAGCAGATCTTCTTTCCTTCGTTTCACACAACTGGAACAAGTCTCTTGAGTTTCTAGGTGAGTCCCAGATCGTTGCTCTTGATATATCTAAAGCTTTCGACCAAGTCTGGCATGACGCACTTCTTAATAAACTTCCCTCCTACGGTCTTCCAACTAAACTCTGCTCTTGGCTCTCCAGTTATCTTTCTAATCGACGTATATCAGTCATTGTTGATGGCCACTCTTCAAGCTTTCACGAAATTAATGCTGGAGTGCCTCAGGGTTCAGTACTAGCACCAACTTTGTTTCTTCTTCACATCAACGACCTTCTTTCTTCCACAACCAATCCCATTCATAGTTATGCTGACGATAGTACCCTTCACTCCACTTTTCAGGTTCCCAAACCAATCTCTCAACCCGACTTGGAAAGCAAACGCAGGGCGATGCAGATATCTCTTTCACAGGATCTCAATTTGATATTGGATTGGGGCGCCAAAAATCTCGTTCAATTTAATGCATCCAAAACACAATCGTGTTCCTTGTCGCGAAAAAATCATCAAACACTCATCCTTTGCTTATGAGTGGCCAGGTTTTGCAGAGCGGGGACACATTTAACCTTGTGGGCATCACATTTGAGAATAACCTTAACTGGCATAAACACATTGTATCTATAGCCACCGCGGCTTCAAAAGCTTGGATTTCTTTTCCGAGCCAAAAAGTATTTTTCTCCTTCCAATTTATACACTTTGTATGTGTCCCAAATTCGACCCTCTCTGGAATATTGTTCTCATGTCTGAGGAATGGCATCCCCTACAACCCTCAGCATTCTTGATGCCATTCAAAGAAGGGCTGTTCGTCTTATTAATGATCCTTTACTTACTCAAAGACTTCCTTCTCTTGCCCATCGTCGAGCTGTGGGAGATCTATCGCTCTTCTATGAGATACTTTTACGGCTTCTGCTCCGACGAATTGTCAGTATAGTCCCTCCTCTTGCAGTTCCCAACAGAGAAACTCGTGGTGCCGCGCGTATGCATCCCTATACAGTTCAATTGGACAGGCCCCGAACTTCCCATTTCGTTCGTTCTTTTATCCCTAGAGTTTCTAGACTGTGGAACCTGCTGCCAGCGGAGGTCTTTCCTTCCCCCCAAATCTTCAAGTTTTAAGTCCCGTGTTAACAAACTTCCTCTTACCCTGCTTAAGACACCCACGGTACGTTAGTGTTTGTCAACTTTTTGACGTAGAATTATTTTATTAGTTATTATTTACGGCACATATATGTTTGAACTTTTTTACCTCCTGTAAGTAAGCTAATCCTAATTATGCCACGTGATCTATTTTTTTTTTTTTGTAGAAAATGATGATGACAATATAATCTAATATGGCTATAAAAACAGCGTATGATTTCTAAGCCTATTTTAGAAGAAAAGTTCCTATTAACATTTCGCTACTTTGGAAGAAGACCGACCAACTCAAAAAGACAAAGTTATGAGAAAATACTTTTAAAAAGTTTCAATGCAATTATTGTAGGTGAACTTTTAAGATTGCTATTAGCTCCATCTCGGCCGCCGGCCATACGAGGTTACCTCCTTGTTATACTATTGCATATAAAGAAACATACCATTTATACGCCATGTTTTATACAAAAAATGAAAATTAAAATTTTTTGATCTTGTATGTCGGCCTCTCTTCCAAAGTAGCGATATGTCCTCAAACCTCCCAACTTTTAAGATACAGAGTGTTAAAAAATCAAAATAATTTTTTTTTTTTTTTTTTTTTAATATCCTTACTATTCTTTTCCCAGTTTTGTCTCTTATAAGGGCCAATAATAATACCATGCCGCTGGGGGCAATTTGTTGCTTGCTTGAGTACATTTAATTAGTTCAGTGGCGCCTCCGAGAGGCAACCGAAGGAATTAAAAAAAAACGGTACTGCCTGCACCGACTGCGCAAATGCGAATTTTTGTACTTTTAGATTAAGCAAATGAAAATACTGCTTTATATGTATTTTAATTATTTTCCGTATCTTGTTTAGTTTACAAGAGAAAAAAACACCTAATTGCATATTTTTAGACTATAAAGAAGCATTGCGTGATCTTTTTCTTTAAAAATTATGTTTAATAATTTTAATTTTCAATTATATAAGAAAAATAATAAATACATATTTAAATAAAAATTTATATCCACTATAACAGTTTCTACTTAAATAATGTTTTCGAATTTTTTAGTTTTAAAAATCAACATCCTTGTATCTTAAAGTTAAGACGTTTAAGACATATATTCATATGAACTTTTCTTTCCAAAATGAGCTTAGGAATTATACCCTTTATATTTAGCTATCAATTAAATTACACCCTGTATAATTACGCTATGCTACATAATAAAATAACTTACAAATTTTATTCGCAATAAAAAATTCACCAAATTCTATATCATTTCATAAATAAATCAAATTCATCTCGGAAATCCCGATTTGCTCGATATTTCTCAGAGCGGTTACGCGTCGCCGATTTTAAAAGACTGGCTTTCAGTGCTGGATGTGGCGACGCCCGTGAGCGCCGGCCGTCTCGAAGAAAGCACTACGCTAGTCCACCCAAATTATTATCTTAAGTGGCCCTTTTTGGACCTTTTAAAAAGTTTTGAAGGAAAATAGCTTCTTAAGTATGATATATTGTTTTTATAGTCAGCAAATTAAAAGGTTTCTTAAAGATTTCCAGCATCCTTAGGTTTAAAAATAATCTTCCTATAAGTCGGGGCAGATTATCGGAACTTAGAATATGACACACTTTTTCCTACACCCTTTTTTGTTTTAGTATGATCATCAAAGGCTGTAAACCTAAATACTAACTTAGTGTAGCTCTTAAGTGAGATTGAGGTTGCCCCATTAAAAGAAGTAGTGTGTGTACTATTGCCTAAGTTTTCACATTAAAAGTGGCGCCATCGGAAAATGCAAAATTTAATTACAAATCCAAGACATATTTAAATCGATACAATAAGTATTATTTGGGTCTTGTACAAGCCCTAATGAGCTATAATTAAATTTAAAAAGAATGTAAACTTAAAGTTTCTTCTAAAACAAAAACGTTTAATTAATTTTGTAGGAGCTTTTCCTTAACTTTAGGGTATACACAGCTAAAACTAAAGTGATAAAACAAGTCTTATTGCAGAATCTCGATTTTTGTTGTGAAACAAATTTAGTGGTAAATGTTAATCATGGCTAACTTAAATTGTTTTGAGATACTAAGTGTTTTTTATATTTTGTCAATTTGTCTAGACACTTGTAACTCGTATGATATTAGAGATTGAAAAATAAAAGTTCTAAAAATTATAATTAATAGATTTCATTGGCGTACCTATATGTCTATTTCGAAAAATGGTATTTTTTAAATAAAACACCCTGTTTATTGTATCACTATAAAAAAAATATTCTAAGGACCTTTAAGAATTTATCACATTTTAAATATTTTTTTAACAGTTTTGGAAATGTAAGCTTTCAAATCTTAGTCCGTATATCCTTTTATTATATTTAGATAGTCATATTTACAAAACTATTACAGAGAACTATTGTAAACAATATATAATTTTTTTGAAAAGCTTTTAAAGTTTTATATATATACTTTTAAATAATTTACAATAATGACGTCGTAATAAACGAATGGCAGATTTGTTCAAAAAAGAGAAAATAAATAATAAAATTTACAATAGTCCAGACAAAATACCTGAGTGTTAAAAAAAAAGTCCTTTGCAGCAAACTAGTGGTAAAATTTTGTTAAGTGCATCCTAACTATGTAAGAAAAATACTTCCGGACCAAAATAATGCGTTAGGGGGTAAAGGGGATGTGGTGGTTTTTAAGGCTAAAAATTTTGTATTTGCAATTTTAAGGTAAATATTAACTCCTAATAAAAAAAAGGTGAAATGTAAAAGTTGTTGATATATTATTAAAAAACCCACAACTTATGTAATAACTAGATTTACCCTAACCATAAAAATTTTCTTAGAAAAGTAGAAAAACGGGTTTCGCGTGTTTTTCATTTTTATCCTTTACAAAAATAGCTGAAATAACCAAGTGTACATATTTAAACGCTATTTAGAATTAGTGAAAACATTTAGAGATAAATTTTCGAAATTGTAAAAATTAATAGTACTTCTTCTCTCTGAGCAAAATTCATATTTTTTTGAGAGTACCCTCGTATACGAGTACCGCTCATATGTGTTTTTTTTTAAGAAAACGTTTGTTATATCCCCTAATAATTGATTCTCAGTTTTTGGTAAAAATTCTTAAGAAAAGTGAAAATTTAATTTAATTAAACGTTCCCTTAAAACATCCTTCAGGATAGGACTAAGGCCGAGTTTGAAGCCAAATCAGAATTTATTTGTAGTATTAGTAATAGTATTAACTCCAATCCTAAATTCTCTAGAAATTTTTTGGTGGCAATTATTAGCTACATTCAACAAAAATAAGTAATGAAACTCTGAATAAAAAAAAATGCTTAACCTTTTTATGGAACATGAGCACTTACATATTCTTTCCCGATTGGAGTCATAAGTCTTGGATTTTAGAGAATTTCAAAAGATGCTTCTTGGCAAAGAAAATGTAATTCTTGATTTAGAGTAAACACTTTAAGTTAAATGTATTTTCTTTCTTAAATCCTGTGACTAATGCTATTACTAATACTAAAAATTAAATTCTGATTTATAAACTCGGCTTTACATGTTTAATATACAAATTTTAAAAGCTTATATCTCGAAGCTTAGCTTCCGCAAGGCCTTTTTAAAAAAAAAACCCATGTATAGAGGACACTTATTAGTATGTGTATTCCAAAGTCTTAAAGGCAATTCTAAAAATGCTTTTTTTTAAACGTCCTTAATATTTAAAAAAAACAGATATGTCTAGCAAAATATTGATATTTTAATATATCCCAAAAGTAAAATATTGCGTTTCTGAATTAATTTTGTATATTTAATTTTAAAATAAGCCCTTTCTTTGCCCTAGACTGCAACCTCCTTGCTTCTGCATTACACCTCGTAAAGAAGAGACATCGATCCCAAGTTTATCTCCGAGTCCAGCGCTTTATTGAAAATAAATTGGGTGCTTAATAAAATAACACCATCTGTGAGAGCACGAACACCTTGAAAATATTAATTAAGTAGACCTTAAGATTGCAGCTTGTGTTGTTTTAAAGGCAAAAATTTAAATTTATTATTAAAAAAAGTCCATAGCAATTAGGGGTACATAGAGCACCGGGAAAACTTGTCGAGATGCGGTTTCCGCAGAAAGTTTTTATCGTATCTTTGCCATTTAGTTGTGACATTTAGTTAACAAAAACAAAATTACCGATGGGCAATCCTTTGTTATTATACAGATTAAGCTAAATAACATAACACATAGGCAATGTGAGAAAAGAGGCAATCTAACTAAATCCCATGCATGTAAACATGCGTGAGTAATACTGCTTGTTTTGTTATTCTGTTACTCGCCGATGTACCAAAACTGCTTGCTCAAGCAGTATCAGTAGCGTATTTACCAAAAGGCTGAGTAGGCTGAAGCCTATGGCGGCGTGCGTTTGTTAGGGGGCGGCAAAATTTTGTACTTATTGAAAGAAATGAAAAGTGAGGACCTGGCGTTTTTTTTTTCTTTTAAAATTATTTCAAGAATAAAAGAAAGAAAGGGGTCGGCGAAAATAAAATAGCGGCAAATATGTACATGCGCCTCTGAACAGTAGATCTCCAAAATGCAAAGTCACAATTTTTAGACACTTCGTAAGAGACTTCTGCTGCAACCACTAATTTATATGGTCTTTTTTTTAATGATCCTCTGGTTACTGAGACCTTCAGCATTCTATTTTTTTTATTGTTTTTGCCTCTTCTTCTTTCTTTAGGAAAGAAATTTAAATAAAAGTTTTTTTTTTTTTTTACTATTTAAAACACCGTAGTTCATGAAAACTAAGACGTTTAGGACATACGTTTAAATGAAGCTTTTTCTTATTTTCTGTTGTAGAATCATGCCGTTTGTCGGTTGAGTTTACTGGATGCAACCGAATCGTATGTATGTAGGTAATTTGATTGAAATTGATGAAAACTTTAATGTCTATTGGTGCCTAAACGGTGAGGTTTATCGACTTTAATAAAGAAGTACCTTATTTTTTAAGTTTTTGATTGTCTATAAATAGCGCCCCCAGCTTTGCGATATCTGTCAAAATAAAAAGTTATGATGTAAATAAATTTTAAGTTTTAGGTAAAAGTGCCCTCTGGCGGTATTTAAAAAAAGTACTTTTGTCTTAAAATTTTAGAATCTGCAAAGCTTGATTTGTGTTCCCAAATATCAACTGGATTGGTTAAAAAATAAATGCAATATGGCGAAAAAACCAAAAAAAAATTAAACTTTGACGGCTTGTAACTCGAGCACGAATGACATTTAAAAAAAAATATATGAAGCTCTACCCTTATTTTGTCAAGTAGAATCACCACCTTAAGTTTCGTGATCGATTTTTGAATCACCCTGTATATTTGTGGACTTGACTTTGCAATTTTTTTAAGTACTGGCTTTAGTGCGGTAACGTCAGTCACCTTCAATTAATAAGTAAAGCGACGTTGAGCACGGTTTAGTATTTAGATGGCTGACCGCTTGGTTACATCGTGGGGATGTTGCTTTTTGTTTAATATATTAAATTAATAAAACTAATAATATAGAGGTTTAGCTAAATTTTTCAGCAAGTACCTACGTAAGATAGTTGTACTATAACAATACACATGATATTTTTATCTTTGGCTACTGAGATTTTTAAATAGAATATTTTCTGGTTTTGTTGCCTATTCTTTCTAGAAAAATATATATTTTTATCAATGAGGAGTAGATGCGCTTAAATGTATAGTTGTATCCCAAAGTATATCGCATTGGCTTTTGACGGCAATACCCCAATAAACCTTTAATGATTTTATGACCTATTGTTATTGGGCAAACCCAAGAGTTCATAATGACAGAGGTGGGCCAGGTATAAATATCTCTTGAGTTTTGACCATTTATATAAATATTTCTGCTAATATTTTAGTTGCAGTGTTGAATAACCGTTTTTACTGAATGCGTGTTTAAAACAGTTGTTATACAAAAATATATATAACTATGTCGCGTCGAAATCATTTGTCATTAGATGAGAAACAGGTTGTGAAAAATATGTATGAAATTTTAATAAGTAGGGGACTTATTAAACAAGAAGCTTTAAAAGAAACCTGTCTACTTACAAAAACTCCAATATCGTCGATAACGGATACTGATAATAGTGAAGAATTGAACAAAAGAAAAAAGCGTAGTGATTTTTAATCCCACCGTATAGACAATAGTGATCAAGACCTAAAATATATTGTCTTTATAAAAGCGGAGTTGTTCCTACCTTGGATAAACTGAACAAAAGCTAGAGAGAGACGAAACCAATATAAATATTAGCCGTGTCACCCTCCATGGGGTTGTTTGTAAAATTAAACCTACTTAAATAAACAATAAACTATAAATCTTTGTATTATTTAGATAACAATTTTATTAGGTACGTATCTATAATATAGTTATAAATTTATTTATAATTATTAAAACTTTTATTATATTTAATTTCCTAATGTAATTTTAAGATTATACCTACTTAAATAAACAATAAATTAATAAATCTTTATATTATTAGAGCCCGTTCCTAATGTTCTGCCCTTTAATACCTACTGGTCCGCAGTTTTATTGCTGTCAGCGAGCGGCTGGTATATTGGAATATTGCCGTCAAAAGCCAAAGCGATACATTTTGAGATACACTATAACTGTAGCAGAGTCGTCGGAAATTCGACGCTTTTTAGATAAAGAAAGTTGGTGTTGGCTTGGTAATTCTTGCAACTTTGTAAGTGAACAATTATGTAGCGTTAAAAAATAAAAATATTTAGTTATGTCCTCCCACAAGCCATAAATACTGCGCGGTAAGACGTGCCCAGAATATTGCATGCAGCTGATATCATGCTACCTATGCATTTTTCAAGTACAAGAAAGTGCTAATATAAGGGTTTAGACTATAATATTATGTATAAAATTAAGAGGGCTTACGGAAGGGAGAAAGGGTTTCCATACGAAAAATAAGTTTTTAGAATTGTATTGTTTGAACCGTTACAAGAATCGATATTTGAGACTATCTCAATATGTATTATTATATTCGCTATATAACAAATTATAAAAATAAAATTAAATTAAAAGATCCAGTGATGTCCTTGTACTACGCGCTAATAAACAACCGGCCAACGGTGTGTGTCGTTGGCGGCGCGCAGCACCAGATCGTAATATAACCCGGACTTGGTAATTTAAGCCTAAACAGGAAGCGCATAAAATATTAAAAGGTAGCAGATAATGAATGGACAATGGGCACTGTTATGGTTTAAAAGATGTGGACAATAGCATAAAAAAACTATATAGCGGAAACGCAAGAAAAAATATTAAATCTAAATTCCCGCCTAATTTTTCTTTACAGAAAGTATAACATTTTTCCTAAAACATTAATGTAAACAAGGTAAGTCAAATTTATTACTAAAATTATGCTTTGCTGTGTTCTTCACCACGAAATATTGGAGATCCTATTAAGTGTAAAGTTGAGACCTGGTCTATTTTTGTGAGAAATGTAGGAGGAGGTGGGGCAATTTATTATTAACCTTATTTTTTAATATGTAAGGTGTCATTCGGGAGTATATCAGATTTGGTCATTTGTATTCCTGCGGAATTCTTCAGACGTTTCATAGTCGCACTTGGCATTTTCAATACTCATCAACTGGTGTCAGATGACTGATAGTCAATCATCTGACTATCCAGAGGGTCTGGACAAAAGATAAATGTGCTGAAGAGATTGAGTAAGATAATTTAGAAAACCCGTTCAGGAACTTACATACATAGTCTCGGAAAACCTAGTCAAGAAAAATGCATTTAATAAAATCGCAGTATCTGATTTGTTTATTATACTTATTGTTAACAATTTCTTATTACTAGCCGCTGAGGTCGTTTGCTTCATGCTAAGGCACTTAGTTTCGTAGATTAAGTTTTTGGTATAATATGCTGGTTCTCGTATGGAAAAACATCGGGACTCGGATAGTAGGTTTCAATGGATGGAATAAAAAAATGTTACTTTATTGATCATTCGATCGTTTAATTATTGTTGTGTTTAAAGTAAGGATGATAGTATTAATTAAGGTTGCACACTGACATATAAATCTGTTAATACTAAGCTCCTAAATAACAGCTGATCGTATAATAAATGTTGATGAAAAAAGAGGACAACATGGTTTTATCTACACTTAAAGTTTAGATAAAAAGGAACAGAGGTAAGTAAAAAAATACTGTATTGATTATAAAGGAAGCCCTAGTTATTATATTAATACAGACTGCAGTAGAGTCCGCGTTAAAAAATGTAATAATATTTTGAGGACATAAAACTGTTAAAATTTTCAAATCAATCTGCCTTATTTTTCCCTACCATCGTTAACTCAGGCCCGATACAGAGTCGTGCGGTATGTGTAGCCAGACCTTTAAACCTAATGTCGTTGCTTAGAGGCAACGCGATGCATTCAATGCAGCGTGCAGACTTGCAACAATTAGCCGCACCGAATAGCGCGCCACATAGCCCCACATAGCGCAGACGTTGACGTGGACAGAACTCACGTCGTTTTAAGGGCTTGTCATATGATGCTGCGGTTACTCAGAGCTTGTTGGTCTTTTTGTATCAAAGAAGCATGCAAATAGGTTGGTTTGTTTAAACGGATGTTTGGCGAATTGTTGCAAGTCTGGACGCGGCTTAAGAGTTAAATGTAATACCGTAGTTAGGAAATATCCTGTATAAATATTAGTTTTGTGTTAGTGAGGCTGTTAAAATATGCTAGAAAAAATAAAAACATGGATCACGATAAACCACTCAAAAAACAATAAATATTAAACTGCTTTATTTTTTGGTTCAAATTTCATTATTGTGGTTGCTTTTTGTTATTAATATTGGTATACCCAGAATTATGAATAATTTATTATTTAACAAAAAAAAACTATTTAGTATTATGGAAAAACCTATTACAATCGTGGCGAATTAAAATATTATAATGAATAAACTTTGTAAGAGACAATAGACTCCAAGGTAAGGACTGAAAACTTGAAAGAATCCTATTTACGTTTAAACAAACACCACTTTCGCAGCCTTTGCGTTGTACAATAGAATTAATTTACATAATACAAAGGTTTTCAAAGAAATTTAAAATTAATTTTAAAGAACGTAACTTTAAAAATAATCTATGGCTTATTTCAAGTATACTGTGGTAAAATAGGATTCCAGACAATTCATTATTTATCGTCTTTCGTTTTGCTAAATTAAGGTTTCTTTGAAATAGAGTCATAAATATTAAAATTAAAGTATTTTATTAAATATCTCTTTATCTAAAATGCTACTTCTCAAAAATGGTTTTAGTATTTGCGGAATTAAAGCTTAAAAGTAAGAAAAAACAAACATATTTTTTAAAGGTGTCTAGTAATCCCACCGACAAATTTTTGAAAATATCTAAAGTGATATACCTAAAATGTGTAAAAACATTTTTTTTAATATACAGGGTGTTACTTAATGGTATGTCATAATTTTAAGGAGGCATTCCTGGACCGATTTTAAGTCGAAAAGTTCATATAAACGTGGGCCCTAAAATGCTTAGTTATTAAGATACAGGGTGTTAAAGTTTAATTTTATTTTCACTTTTTAATAAATTTTTCAAAGACGGTTTGAGATATTGAACTGAATTTTGGCACAGGATATTATGGCATAAAAACACACTTTTCAGATGTTCAATTAATTTTTTTGCAACCAGTGGCGTAGCTATGACGAATTTTCAAAACAATTTTACAAAAAAAATACTACGCCATTGACTTGGGAAAAAATTATGGTTTTATAATAATTATCAATCAATTATAAACAAAAAATCCCTCTTTCAATTTTGCCGTAAATCTTACACTGTTTGGGAGAAATCGTTAATTAAAAAAATGTCTTATGTACCCAAATTGCATCTTGAAAAAATTATTATTGAAATAAATCAAGTTAGCTTTGCTCGTTGCCAGCGATTGTTGTTATGTTGTAAACATTATGACACTGACGATAATGATTATTCTTGCGGTGTGTTAAACTTTTATTTTGACTTTTCAATTTGAAATACACATTTTCAAATATTTATTTTAAGCAAATATTTTCTTTACAAACTACAGATGAACAAAAAGCAATAACAGTTAAATACAATACATACATAGTTTACAAAAATAATGTTGGAAATGACCACCTCCCGCCTCTATGCAGGCTTCTGCTCTTCAATAACTTCTCATAGAATTACGAACCTTTTCAAAATTCCAGAGCGTGTTTCGTTATGGTTTCACATCTGTCAATAATAAATCTCTATTTCTGGGTTCTTCTAATGTCACAATTGGTGTATGATAAACTAATGTTTTTAGGTGTCCCCACAAATAAAAATCTAGGCTGTTCAGGTCAGGCGATCTAGGTGGCCAAAATCGTGGTCCTCACGGCCTATCAATGATTTTGGTAGGCTCTCAAAACAACAATCGCTGGCAACTGAGCAAAAGCTAACTCTGATTTATTTTAATAATAATTTTTTAAGATGCAATTTGAGTACATAGGGCATTGCTTCTTTAATTAGCTTCGATTTCTCCCAAACGGTAAGTTTTACGGCAAAAAATAAAAAGAGGGATTTTTATTTATAATTGATTGATAATTATTATAAAAACCATAAATTTTTTTCCCAAGTCAATGGCTGTAGAAAATGCTTTTTTGTGAAATTGTTTTGAAAATTCGTCATAGCTTACGCCACTGGTTGCAAAAGAAAAAATAAATGAACATCTGAAAAGTGTGTTTTTATGCCATAATATCCTGTTGCCTAAAATTTGGGTTCAATATCTCAAACCGTCTTTGGAAAGCTTTGGTTAAAAAGTGAAAGAAATAAAGATAAAAACTCCTAACACCCTGTATCTTAATAGCTGAGCATTTTAGGGGCCCACGTTTATATGAACTTTTCGACTTAAAATCGGTCCAGGAATGCCTTCTTCAAATTATGATGACATACCATTAAGTAACATCCCTTGTATATCAACATGCTTTTAAAAGGTAAAACGTTTAAGACATAATATGGTCGGTGTCAAAGGTAAAACTAGAAAAGTAACAATTTTATGTTTTGAAGATATCAGCAATTTTATAAAAATTTGCTTTGAAAAAACGAGGCTTTTGCTATCGTGTTTTATATTGCTAACTAAAAAGTAATATATTCTATTAAGAGTTGCTTCTAATAAAAAAAAATATATCCCAAGAACGTTAGAAATAACAGTTTTTGTACTTAGGCATTTTACCTCTCTTTGTAACCTTGTAATTTTACCATATAGTGCATAAATATTGTAATATATCTATATCTAAAAACTCCAAAAACAATTTTTAGCGCACCAAACTTATAACTAACTTAATGGTTTGACTTAATACACCACCGAATAATATCCTGTCTCGACTTTTGCATTCAAAAAAACTCACTAATTACGACACATACGGAATATTATTTTATTTAGGGTTTTAAGTAGTTTTTAAAAAGTTACTGAGTTTTACCGGTATCACTTACCACACACAAGTTTCTTTGTTGCACTTAATGAACTTTAATATTTTACTTATGGGTTTTAGAAGTCAAACATGGCAGTTTTAAGTTGTTCATATCATAGAACTATTACTGCAAGTAACTTGGATATGCCCAAAAATTTTTAAGTTTTAACACCCGTAGTTCAAAAACTATGACGTTTAGGACATATGTTTATAGGAAGTTTTTTTTTTGTTTTTGTTGTGCTAGAATCAGTCTGGTTTAGAGTTTGTCGGTTGAGTTACTGGACACCTTGGTATGGTAATTTGATTGAAATTGATGAAACCTGTGATGTCTATTGGTGCTTAAACGGTGAGGTTTATCGACTTTATTAAAGAGTCCCTTATTTTTTAAATGTTTGATTGTCTAAAAATGGCGCCCCCAGCTTAGCGATATCTGTCAAAATAAAAAAGTTATGATGTAAATAAATTTTACGTTTAGATAAAGTGCCCTCTGGCGGTATTTAAAAAAGTACTTTGTCTTAAAATTTTAGAATCTGCAAAGCTCGATTTGTTGTGCCAAATATAAAAACTGAATTGGTTAAAAGATATAAATGCAATATGGCAGAAAATCCAAAATAAAAATTGAACTTTGGCGGCTTGTAACACGAAAACGAATGACATTTTGAAAAAAATTCTTATGAAGCTCTACCACATATTTTCCCAAGTAGGAATCTACCCCCTTAGAGTTTCGTGATCGATTTTTATCACCACACTGTATATATAAAAAAAAATGTTTCTTTTCAATACACTTATTTTATTTACAGTATCGGTAAACTTATACAAGGTATCTTTGAAAAAAAAATATTTTCATTGTTAAGCAAGGTTTCTTAAATGGAACACTTCCTGTATGTGTTTGTAAGATTTTTGATTAAAATTTGCAATTTTAAAAGAAGAAATTGTGTTATTGGTTAGAGACCACCCAGAGAAAATGATTCTGGCCAAGGTAAGATCAAACCATATTTTTTGCCATTTAGCTAAAGATATTTTAAATTTTGTTAGTAATACCAACAATGTAATTAATTTATATTATTTTTTTAAAATTATGATTAAAATATTTTTCGATATTAGGTTCTATAATTTAGTCTTACGCCCATAATTTTATTATTTAAAAAATTTAAATGTCTAGGACTCATAATAAATATTTAAGAACAAGTTTTATGGTTTAATGCATTTAAATAAAGTTTTATTTTATAGTAAAAATATAATAATTGGTAGCCGGAATCGTCCACCCTGGGTATGCGGCGGTATCCAACATATCGGGCATCTCCGCATATTGGTAGGGTCTTAAACACCTAAAGTTTTTTTACTTAAAACCTTTACTTATCCAAAAATTAAGCTAATAAAAGCAATATTTAAAGGTATATCGGCCGGTGAAGCACCACCATATGAAGCAAGGATGAGTCCATCACCTATCCAAATTGTTCACGATGCCGGTATTCGCATTAGACTGTCTGCTTCCCATACATTGCCCTATAAACGACTATATTTAGCCGATTCTGTATATGTATGTAACTTTCTTTGGGTCGGTGAGTCACCCAAAAATTTAATTTTAAAATTTAATACATCTATATGTACTTATTTCGTTTTGGTAAACAATGGTATTATAAAAATCAACCACTTCCGCACAACGAACTTAATATACGTTTAGTAATAATTTTTTGTTTGAAATTACGGGTTTTTATAACCTGCAAGGCAGCCGCCCTGGACAGCGCCATCTGCAATTTCACTAACCACGATTGCCCTGGCTGTGTTTACTAACTAGGGCGCATTCAGATTCGAAAACTTGGGGTAAACTTTACCCCAACCTTGACCTTGGCCAAACAAATTTGTTTCTTATGTCTTGGTAGGTCTTGCTTTATTGCGCATGTCCTTATATGTGCGCATGTCGGACGAATTACCGGGCGTCGATTCTGAATACTACACTAAAAGCACAGGGACGTGTAATTTGATTTGTTTCACTGACGGTCATGCAAAACTGTCACATTGGGGGTCATAGATTAGTTCTGGTTAGTTTTTCTTAATTCGCTTTCTTAAGAAATTTATAAAAATGTAACTAACAAGAACTAACCATGAGCTTCCCCCCAATGTGATAGTTTGGCATGACCGTTCAAACCAACTCAATTAAATTACGCGTCCCTATAGTTTTTAGTGTAGTCTTTTAATTAGGGACTGCGTACAGAACTGACTAGAGTACTTTTTTAATAATATATATAATAAATTGAAAACACTAATTTACATTTTAAAATTAAATAAATGTAGTTTAAAGAAAGAATAAAAACACGCTTTGAAGCTACATTAAACTTGAAATTTCAAAACAATTTTTAATATAGTCTTAAAATATTAATAAACAAAAATCCTAGTATTATTTTAAGAAGCGCCAGGTGCTCAATACACGAAAAATATGGCACAAAGCGCATACACTTTTTTACAATAATACTACTAGTAGTATTTTTCGTTTATTATTATTTTAGGATTATTTTAAAAATTTTAGCTTTTTAGTTCAATGTGCTTTATAAGGGTGTTTTTTATATTTTTTTAACTTTAATTAATAATAGAGACCTAAACGTTACTGACACTTCACAATATTTAAATTTGCTTAGGTGAGCAGGGCGTCCTGGACCTCTCCTAAAAATGTCAATTTTTTTATCCTCTTTAGCATTTAACAAAACGTTTTTTAAAGGAATAACTCTTTTTTTAATAATTAAAGCAATAAAAAATACATAAAAAGTTAAGTTCGGCCATGGACACACTGTATACACTAGGTACCAAATTAAATTTAGCTGCAAAAAAACTATTACGTATGGTAATAGAAACATGGGTATTCATGGAAAAATACAAATATGCAAAATTTATAAAATATTCACAATTTTTATTTGTCTTGGGTCAAGGTTTTCATGCGTATCATGGACAGCATTATTTATATATTTGCTTTAGTATACATGTTAAATTTAATGGCACTGGCTAAACGATCGCCGGCGGCTTTACTTATTTATAAAAAGGAAACCGCCATCCAGCAGTTTTATCTATTTACGTATATGAAAACCGCCGAAAATGTTAATTATTTTGTTATTACCGGCATTTTTCAATAAGAGAAGAATTTTGGTATTTTAAATGGAACACTCAGGTCGATAAATAAGGTCTTTTGAGTACTTTTTTTTAATGGTCTTTGATAGATCTTTCGAATAGTGATATAATATACAGGGTGTTTTATTAAAAAAAAAAAAATTTTGCAATTAATCGAAAACCCGATGTTCAATTGTGTTTTTTTTTTGTTAGCAGCACGTTAATTAGCAGAAAAAAATTGTACAATTTTGCCGACTTCGTATCTTCAATAATAAAGAAGTTAACAATAGTGCCGACTTATGTCTAACCCCCACTGTTTTCATTTTAACTTTTCCCAGTTTTGGGTGACAACGTACTTATAGCCTAAGATCCGGCATTAGGAAAATATACCCCTTATCTGTTAATTAAATGAAATAATATTTTCTAGGCAGATTTTAATGTAGTGAATGCAAGTGAACAACATCTGCCAGCATAGGTCTGCTACAATTAATAATAATGAATTAATTAATAGTTAATTTATCTATAATTGTTACCTTTACATGTTAATTGCATAAACCAATGATCAGCGGTGAAATAGCCTAGTTGGTTAGGTAGCCACATTTAGCAGTGCATGCTTTGTCGACACTCTGGGTTTGTATCCCGCTCTGGGTAACATTTTTTTTTCTATTTTTTATTTCCTGGTCTATTAGCAAAATTATGTTTACCATAATAAATTAAATAAAATCGGGCTGCTATCTAACCAACTAAGCTATTTCACCGCTGATCATTGGTTAATGCAATTAACATGTAAAGGTAACAATTATAAATAAAATAACTAATAATTATTTAATTATTAATAATTGTAGCAGACCTATGCTGGCAGATGTTGTTCACTTGCATTCACTACATTAAAATCTGCCTAGAAAATATTATTTCCTTAAATTAACAGATGAGGGTATATTTTCTTAATGCCGGATCTTGGACTATTGTAAGTACTTGTAAGCCAGAAATTTAAACTGATTGAATCTCACTTTCTAACTTCCCTAGGCGGTTGTATTTTAAGGTTAGGAAATTATGTGTTTTTTCCCTATCATTAATTAATAATTATAATTATTTTAAAAAAGTTAAAACTGTCTAATTAACAAAGAAAAAATGTAGTTAAGTTTAAAAGCCTTTGATATTGCTACCCGGAAAAAAGATGATATGCTATGCATTAAAAATTTTTTTTTTTTTCGAATAAAATTTACACCTAATTGACATAATAGACATAAACCTAATTATACAGTTTTAATATATACCTATTGAAAAAAAATACAAAGTATTCTATTCTGACTTAGTTGCTAAAATCAGTTTACTTTAAGTGTACCATATGTAAACTTTAGTTGTGTCATTGTTGTTCTAAACTTAGTGTTTATTATGGATCACAGGAATTCCATAAAATCGTATTTTAAAGGTGAAAAAGTTTTTTAAACATTGATTGTGCATAGAATTAAGTAATTTTTAAATAGTAAGGATAAAATTAAATTAAAAACTTTTTTATATTGTGTTAAAAATATATATACAGAGTGTCTACGGATGGACTTAACTATACCTGTATTTTTTGTTTATTTTTTTTTATTTAGAAAAAAAGTTATTGTGTATAAATATTATTGCTTAGTCTAAAATGCGAAAAAGCTATAATAAAAATTAACGTATGGTATACAGGGTTTGAAAATCACGAAAATAATATTTTGAAAAAGGAAAAAAATATATATTTTTAATATTTTTTAAAACGTTTAATTAAAAAGCAAAAATGTAATTTAAAAAGTCCTATACAGTTTTTTATTGCTTATTATTGCTGGGAAAATAGGGAATTCACCAATTTTTTATTTCTTTGTAATAAATTATTCATTATACTTTTTATCAGCTTATTTTAAAAAGAAAAGCCCATTTAAACATATGTCCCAAATCTCTTAACTTTTGAGATAGAGAGTGTAAAAATTTCAGAAAAAAAAAAAAGAAAAAAATCATTAAATATCCTATCTATTATTTACCAAATTTTGTTTTAATTTGGCAAAATCAATAATGACAAAAAGAGGGTAATTTATTACCCTACTACTTAATTACATTTAATAAGTCCAGTGTGGTCTCGAGAGGCAACTGAAGGAATATTTCTAACAGAAAAGACGGTACGCCACTGCATGCAAATAAAAGTACTGCTTCTATGTTTTTTTATTTTCTTTCTGAATCTTGTTTTGTTTAAGAAAACAAGAACTAAATATACCAAATTGCATAGTTTTAGACCATTAAAGAAACATTGTGGGATCTTTTTCTTTTGAAAATTAGGTTTTAAAATTTTTAATTTGCAATTATGTTACACAAATAATAAATATCTATTTAAATAAGGTTTATATCCAGTCGAACAGTTTTTACTGAAATAAGTGTTTTTAAATTTTTTGGTTTTAGAAAGTTTTACCACCCCGTATCTCAAAAGTAAAGACGTTTAGGGCATATGTTCATATAAACTATTTTTCCTAAAATAAGCTTTTAAATCATACCCTGTATTTTAAGCCATTAATTAAATTACACCCTGAATATGCATAAACAGGATGCACGACTATATTTTGACAAATTTATATAAACATATACAGGTTGATTCAAAAATCGATCACGAAACTTAAGGGGGTGATTCTACTTGACAAAATAAGGGTAGAGCTTCATATACATTTTTTTCAAAATGTCACTCGTTTTTGTTTTTTTAATTGCCTGCTCACAGAAAAAACCGATTTGACTAATATTTGAAAGATAGGCTAAGTCGTCTGCGCTTCATTTTAGTAACAATTCACATTGATTGTGTGTCGCTAGAGGGCACTTTACCTACATTGCCAATTGTTTTCTTGTCATAATTGTTTAGTGTTAACAGCAACAGGAATTTTTGGCATGTTTTCTGAAAGGCTGATAGCAGGCCATTAAAAAAGTGTTCTTGATTTATCTCGCTAAATCCAACGTTTAGACGTAAATCACCCTTAAAATTAAGTGGTAAATTTACTTTTCTCATTTCGTTACCACCAGCTACCAGGTAAATAGCTATCAAAGTATACTAAAGCTGTCAGTTTAACATCAAATAAATTCGCTTTTTAAACTATCTAATATATAATCCTAAAAAGCTAATAATGGCTAATCACCAATATTCAAATATCGAATATTGTGATATCCATTTTTGTTATGGAAAAGCAAATGGTAATGCAGAGTTGGCAAGAAGATATTATATGGAGAGTTATCCGGAAAGAAACATCCCTCATGCTCAACGGAATGTGGTCCTTTAAAAGTTATAATGAAAATAGGGGAAGATCTAAAACTGCAAGAAACGTGCAACAAGAAGAAAGAGTGCTTGAAATTATTAAAGATAATCTAAGTACTAGTACTAGAAAAATTGAGAATGAAGTGCGGCTCTGTCAGGCTAGTTCATAAAGGGTCCTAAGAGAAGAACAACTCTACCCGTTTCATTCACAAAAGGTGCAGGCTCTTTATAACGATGATCGGCCGAGACGGTTGGAAATGTGCAATCAGATCAGATCCTAGCTAAATATGAACACGATAATCAATTATTTGGTCCCATATTATTCACTGAGGAAGCTGGTTTCACTCGTGATACCATAAAAATATACACAACATCCACACATATGCTTACGAGAACCCAAACAATGTGGTAGAAACGAAACATCTGCGTAGATTTTCACTGAATGTGTGGACAGGGATAATAGGAGATTGCCTTATTGGTCCTCATTTCTTTGATGGTCCATTAACTGGTGACGTATTCTTAGATTTATCCAAAATCGTCTCCCATTGTATCTGGAGGAAGTGCCATTGAAAGTAAGGGCCAACATGTGGATCCTCCAAGACGGCGCTCCGCCCCACTTTAGTATACGTGTCCGGCAGTATTTCAATGCAACGTATCCTGAGTGATGAATATAACGAAGTGGACCATTGGCATGGGCATCGAGGTCATCAGACCTTAATCCTGTGGATTTTTCTTTTGAGGTTATTTAAAAGAATTAGTGTTCTCCAGTAATTAATGTTGAGGATCTTCGCTGAAGGATATTCGAAAAGTGCCAAGTTATTAAAAAAACACCAGGAATATAGTTAGTTAGGAGTTAGGCGACATTTTTTGAAGAATCTTAAGTAATGTATTGAAAAAATGGGGGACATTTCAAGAATATTTTTTAGTTTGTTTAGTACTGTTTCATTAATTTTTAGCAATTAAATGTATATTTTTAAGTTTTTGATATTTTCTATAAAATGGCGCTCCCAGCTTTGCGATATCTGTCAAAATTAAAAAGTTATGATGTAAATAAATTTTAAGTTTTAGGTAAAGTGCCCTCTGGCGGTATTTAAAAAAGTACTTTTGTCTTTAAATTTTAGAATCTGCGAAGCTCGATTTGTGTGCCAAATATTAACTGGATTGGTTAAAAAAATACAATATGGCGAAAAACCAAAATAAAAATTGAACTGTAACGGCTTAAAGCTCGAAAACGAATGACATTTTGAAAAGAAAAATTATGAACCTTTACCCTTACTTTGTCAAGTAAAATGACCCCTTAAGTTTCGTGATCGATTTTTAAATCACCCTGTATTTACCAAAAACATTGACCTCTTGTGAATATAAGGGATATTCTAAATTCCACTTTTTTAATATTTTCACATATTTATAAATAATCGATTTGCTTGGTTTTTAATTTCTAAGTAAGAAATGTCTTTTCTTTCCTTGCGGCTTGGTGGTATAAAAAGTGTACCACCTTATAAAAGAAATATAATTAAAAAAAGAAGAAAATGTACATAAAACATCTTTTTTATTTTTATTTGAAGTGTTAGGTATTATTAAATTTGTATTTAAATAAAAAAGCTTCACCAGGGCATTTTTTCTTGGTTTTTACTGCTCCGCAAAGAGTTACGCTACCAGTATATATTTTAGTTTAATTAAAATTATTAGGTCTATTATAGTAAGCCTGAACTCAAAAACAACTCCGGAGTGGTATATTATAATTTAAAATATTATGTTTTAGATAAAAATATCTTTATAACTGGAGGCACTGGATTTATAGGAAAAGCTTTAATCGAAAAATTGCTACGATCATGTCCAGATTTAAATAAAATATATATTCTTGTTAGATCAAAAAGGGGAAAAGTTTTACAAGAGCGCGTTGAGCAATTAATTTCATCAGATGTAAGTATATAAAGTAGACTGATTCAAAAAATAGATAAGAATGATTTTTAAAAAATCCTGTGAAAGTCACAGCCTTTATTATTAATAATAGGAAGTCCCGCATTTTAAATTTTAATTTTCCTTATGATGTACATGGGAAAGCATTTTTTTGAGTATAGAATTTTATAGCTTTCTAACGGTTTTTTAAAAAGCTAAGCCAAATTATTTTTGTAAAAATTAAACGTCTTACAAAAAACCTTTCTATAATTTTTCATAAACCGACGCTTTTTATAGTTATTCAACTTTTACATATAATTTATAATAATTTCGTATTTTTGTTTTAATTTATTGACAAAACTATCAAGTACCTATATTAAAAAATTTCTTAAATCTTTCGAATTCTTTGTGTTCTAAAAAATTATTACTACAATTTTCTAATTTTTCAATATATTTAAATTATTTTAATATTTTTACCCAAAAATTATTTGTCTTTTTTCCTTTACTTTATTACCTTAGAGTAAATTTATTACATTTCTTATTTTTTTCTATATTCGCTGAAAACAAGTTGTATTGCAATTGTTCTTGATTTTTCGTTAAATATACATGAGATTTCCTATCTTCCGTTTGGCGACGCATATCGAAATAGAGGAATGTTACCACAAAAAGACGAACGAATGAAGATGAGGAAGAGTGTGTATCCGTACTTTTTTTATCTTTCCAGGGCATTTGATTTTCTTAATTATAATTTTTTAAAGTATAAATAACATTCCTCAGGTTTTAGGAGCTTTATATATGAGTGGTTGTCGTCTTACTTAACCATTAGGAAAATATCCGTAAATATATTATCAAAAGAACACTGTATTGATATTGAGGTTTCACAGGGTTCCGTGCTGGGCCACTAATATTTATTATTTATGTTAACGATTTATCCAATTATCTTACAGCTGCTAAAATACCACTATATGCGATGAAACTTCAGTGGTGGTGTCTGCATCGAATACTGAGGAACTTAGTATCTCTATCAGAGTTTAGGTCTTGGTGTTATTTTAATAACCTTATTCTAAATGATAATAGAACAAAGTTTCTGGTATTTTATAATAGAAAAAAACCTAATATTCAGGCGATTCGCCTAAAAAATGGATCTTACCTTCCAGTAAGCAATGAAGTCAAATTTTGGGACTTTTGGTAAATGATGATTTTCGGTGGTATGGCCAAATTAGTAAAAAAGTGAATACGGCATTTTTGTAATTTGTCAACGAAAGTCGATCTTATCTGTAAATTATCTGCTTAATATGTATTATAGCTTGGTATATTGTCCTCCAAGCTACAACATTGCCTTAAGGGGTTCAGAAACTAATATACAAAGGATATTTATTAACCAAAAAAAAAGCAGTTCGATTGACATTTTTTTGCCCTATCGAGAAAGCTGTAAGGCAACTTTCATTAAAAATGAAATTTTTTCAGTCCCCTTTCTCTATATGTATAAATTACCTTTATTTATCAAGAGTAGCCCAAAAAGATTTGAAAGACATAATCACATGTATGCTACAAGAAATAAAGATAGTTTTATCGTTAAAAAGCACAAAACAAAAAGACTAGAATCCGCACCTTCACACACTGGAGGTAAATTTTTTAATCACCTACCACGGCAAATTAGGGAACTACTATATTTAAACGTAAAATTAAGAATTATTTAGTAAAAAGTGCTTTTACTCAGTTAGATAATTTTTGAACAGTAGACATGTTGATTGGACATAGTATATACATTTTTTAAAGCATAGTATCTCTGCACATATGTGTTCATTGTTTTTCTTTATCTGTGATATCTGTAGATTTAATTGTTTTTTATTTTTGTTTGTTAAATGACGCCCATATGATAATTTTATTTGTACTAAATATTTTCGCGATCAAATTTGGTGAAAATATGAACGGTTACCTTGTAGTAGCAAAAAATTAAAAATTATATGTTTATTGTTTATATTTTACATTGTAAAATAGCTTGGTTCTATTAAAACCAGAAAAGTAACTTAATTATCGGTAATAAGATGCACTCTTTATTGAGATGTTAATTAAAGTTACTTTATATTTTAGGTATTTGGAAAGTTAAAAAAACCTTGCCAGAGAATTTGAAGAAAATTGTACCCATATCAGGTGATACAACAGCATTAGGTTTGGGTAAGTTAAAAAATAAATTTAACGTTTCCTTTTGACGCCCTTGACTTAGATGGTAAGGGCGCACGCCAATGTTTTCTTTTATTGACAACCTATGACAATTATGCGTAGTTCTACAATTGCGAGTTCAGTGTGGGATCAGTTGAACTCAACTGATGGTTGAACCGGCTCATTTAAAATATATTGCTGTAAGGTAAATATCAAAACTGACAGCAATATATTTTAAATAGATAGGTTCATGTACCAGTTAAGTTTAACTGAACCTAAACTAAACTCACAATTGTAAAACTGAGCAATAATCACCTATAAAAAAGTCTGTTTGATGCAAAAATAATAGTCCCTAGGCCAGTAAAAAAGTGAACTTCATAATAAAATCACTTTTAGGTCCTTTTAAAGGAGGTTCCTTTTAACGAGTCTACCACGAATATTTTTACCGCAATATATGGAAGCGGCGCTTTAACTCAGCCTTTCCATGTCAAAGGTTTCGTGTGTCAGACTGGGCAAACGCGTGGCTTTTTCTGTCGGACAAGTTTACCACAATGTTTTACATGCATTTTATAAATATTGTGCCAAAAATCGTAAGGGTTACAGTTACGTAATCCGCATAGTCTGATACACAAAATATGTGTATGATTCTTATGGTTTAATGACTGTAACCCTTACCAGTTTTGGCAAAACGTTTAAAAATTGCATGTAGAAGATTGTGGTAAACTTATTCGACAAAACAAGTGACGCGTTCACCCAGTCTGATAACCAAAACATTTGACATTGACAGGCTGGGTTAAAGCATTGCTTCCATATACAGGGTGATGTATCGCCGGGCGGGACATAGCAAATCCCATGTAATTTTTAATGGGGTCAATTATTGGCTCCCCTAATTATTTTAGAGAAAAAATCTATTAAAGTTTATTGAAGAGCATGCAAATCTCCGTCCATGGTAAAAACTTTAGATTTTTCGGTTAACCCGTTTGCTAATAAGATGCTAATATATTTTTAAAAATTGTTACATTATTATCGCCTCATATTTATGAACAACAATAAAAATACCAGTTAGCGTGACATACCGTTGTCATTTTTAAATTAAGTGCTTTATTATTATCAAAAAATTGTAGAGCGAAAAGATTAACCATGAGTTATACTACTGAAAAAAAGTATTAATGATTAAATGGTACTATCAAGGAAATAGTTACCAAAAGTTGTCAGACATGTTCGCTGTTCAGTATCCGAATAGACTGATACCCGGAAAATCAACAGTCGATAGGACTATTAAAAAATTGAGACTAAAGGCACAGTGATAAATAACTGCAGATGTGAAGCTAGGGAGTATCAAAGAGAAGCAAATGTAAGAGAAGGTGAGTACAAGGAAACTTTAGGATATCATAGGAAAAGATCAATCAACAGTGCTCCGGATTTTGAAAAGGCATAAATACGTTTCATACAAATATGAAAGACATCAAAAGCTAAGGGATGGGGATGAAATACGACGGCCAGAATTCTGTTTTAACATGATGGAAATGGCAAACATGGACAGGGCATTTTTAAGAAATATTTGTTTTACTGATGCGTGCACATTTACGTTAAACAATGAACCCAATGATCAAAATTACCGATACTGGAGCAAAGAAAACCAACACAGATTTGTCGAAACGAGGACGCAATATTTACAGAAAGTAAATGTTTGGGCGGTTATTTTCGGACCATTTTTTCTTAATCAAAATTCGAATGCAGAATTTTATTTGGAACTACTCGAAGAACTGATTTTACCCGCTTTAAATGATGTATCCAGGGAAAATCAGGAAATTTGGTACCAAATGGATGGCTGCCCGGCACATAATACCCTGGCTGTTCGAGACGGTTCGCACAATCCTTTTAATGGAAATGTTATTGGCCTATATCACACCATAAATTGGCCAGCCGGGTCTCCTAATATTTCGCCAAATAACTTCTTCCTCTGGGGCCATTTAGAAAGCATGATATACAATTTCAATTTACCAGTTAGCCAATGTAAGAAGACAATTTTAAGAACTTCTGGTTTTTGTCTAGCAGTCAATGGAGGAATATTTGAAAATTTTCTTAAATCCTAAGTTTATTTAAAACATATTAATTATTGTTATAATACTAATAATTTATTGAAGCATGTAAATATTAAAAATGTTATAAGTTCTTGAAATTTGTTACTCTAGTTTGGTTTAACTTAACCTAATTCGTTTTTATAAATACAACTTCAATCTTTTCACTGTATGATTTTTTGATAATAATAAAGCACTAAATTTCAAAATGACAACGTTAAGTCACGCTAAATGGTATTTTTATTGTTGTTTATAAATATGAGGCGATAATAATGTAACAATTTTTAAAAATATATTAGCATCTAACTAGCAAACAGGTTAACCGAATAATCTAAAGTTTTTACCATGTACGTAGATTTGCATGCTCTTCAATAAACTTTAATAGAATTTTTCTTTAAAATAATTAGGGGAACCAATAATTGACCCCATTAAAAATTACATGGGATTTTCCTATGTCCCGCCCGGCAATGCATCACCCGGTATGGTGGTGTGAATATTCGTGGTTGACTTGTTAAAGCAACCCCCTAAAATGGTTTTAAAAGTGTTTTTATCATAAAGTCCTTTGCATTACTGGCCCAGCGACTCTAAGGTAGGGTAGCTCTCTTTTAAATACTTCATTGTACGATATTTTTTGTAAATATTTTTATTTTTTGTGAATTACTAGCCAATTACATTTTTAAGTAAAATATTGCAATACAAGACTTGTGATTTTATATATACCGATTTACAGGACTATCTCAAGAGGATAGGCAGCTCCTTAAAAACGAAGTTCAGGTATTCTTTCATGCTGCTGCCTCTGTAAGATTTGATGATCCTCTTAAAGATGCTATATTTGTTAATTTAAGAGGAGCTAGAGAGGCAGCGTTATTGGCACTCGAAATGAAACAACTTGACGTTTTTACGTTTGTTTCAACAACATACTGTAATATTAATAATAAGAAGGTAGGGATTAGTAAGATATCTCTAAAATGACTTAAGTTTTAAAATACAGCAGTGAAAAAATTAAAGAAACCAAAAAAACAACAAATTTGTTGAAAATTTTCAAGTGGCTGTATTTTGCCTTAAAATAATCGTGTTGAAATTTAAAAAGAATTATATAGCTTAGATTTTCAAGTTTTTCATATTCCTATAATTTCAAAATACGTGTATCGCGTAATCTTAATGGATATCGAAAAGATTTTTTTCGGTTCTTTTTTTTAGTCTAAAATCTTGAAAAATTGTTTTCTATTTAACCAACGAAATGAATCTAATAACTTGTTTATTCAGCTTTATTTTTTAAAGTTTGATACGACCACCTCTCGCTGAGATATTGAAGTTTAAACGAAAAAGGGCCTTATTGTCTTTAACCATTAATATCTCAGTAACCGCTAATTGCACAGGAAAATTAAGCGAATTAAGAAAATTTTAAATAAATACTCCCCAAAACTCCACTATAGTCTTTCAAAAAATGTTTTTTTTTTAATTTTTACGTTACTTTGAAAAATCAAGAAAAAGGGACTTTTATAGTTTTTGGGATAATCAGGCCCTAAATTGAAAATATATAAAAAAAAACACTAATGTTAAGTACGCCTTATACAGTGTAACATCTCTACAAAAACCCTGCAAAGTTTGAATTCAATCCATAAGGCCGTTCTTTAATTTTATTTAATTTTTAAAGAAATAAAAAATAAGGATTTTTACTTTAAATGGTCATAATTTTTAACACAATTTAAACGAATATTTTAAAGTTTTTTTATGTATTTTTATGGATAGAACTCTTTAAACTCATAGAAAAAAAATATTTAAAAAATTTCAAAAATAAAAAAAATGGTGTCCATAAAAGAATAAAGAAAAATCGGAATATTAAAAAAAAACTTTCTTTGAATTTTTTGTTTTTAAATTTTTTCTCCTAAGGTAACTATTATTGACAAAGATACAAAAAAATCATTTTTTGTTGCAATGGGTTAAAGATTATGATCATTTAAAATAAAACATTTCTGTGATCCGTGTCATTATTCTTATATTGAAAAAAACATTTCTTTTAACCGGGTCATATATGCTCATAGTAAAAAGCCACCGATTGCCATTAATAAGAATTATTTTTAGATCCTACCTAATTAAAAAGGAAAAAAAACAAAATCTTGGTAAACTAAATTATGTTGAATATTTTTAAATAATTGACAATATTTATTTTAAGGTTGTTTATGAGATATTATATCCACCAACTGCAAACTGGGAAGAAACCATTAAAGTTGCTGAAGAATGTAACACAGATATTTTAAACGTCCTTACTCAAAAATATATGGGTGAATTTCCGAATACATATACCTTCACCAAACATCTTGCAGAGCATTGTATAAATGATTTATTGTTAGGAAGAGTACGAACAGTGATCTACAGGCCTTCAGTCGGTAAATTTTAGGGCACTGGCTAAACGACCGGCGCGGCGGCGGTTTTGCTCAATTTTAAAGAGAAAACCAGGGATTTTTTATCTACGTATATGAAAATATACGTATAATATAAAATGTAATAAAAACCGCCGAATAATAGTTAGAATTAACCTTACTTTTATAATTATTTGTTTAATTGTTTAATAGTATTTTTATTATTAATCAACAAGCAAAAATAAAACTAGAAGCCACGTTTGATACCTACAAAGATTTTGTCTAAGCTCTTCATAAGTTAAAAAATATGTATGTATGTATGTATGTATGTACATCTTTAAGGAAAAGAAAAGCCAGAAGTATTTTAGCGGAAAAAACTAATCGTTTGACATAACTAAAACTAAAGTATTACCAATTAAAGTATGCGTGTATTAAGGGTGGAATAAAACTTTAAAATTCTTAGAAAAAGAACAAAAACTTACCAAAATAAAAAAATTATAAACACGGCTTATTTCTTTAAGCATATTACCAAGGTTTATAAAGTTTTCCCATGGCTACAGGCTTAGGACTGTTGACCCGTAATCGACAGGTCCTGACTTCGATTCCGGATAGATAAATAACTTTTTTCTTTATATATCTTTTTCCTCATAATTTTTTATACATTTTTTCCAATTTTTATTTCTTATTGTTCATAATTTAATTTTCGACAAATAATTTTTCAATTTTTAAGAATTGTAAGTTATTTCTAATTGGTGACTTTAATGCTGACGATTACGTCCTGATAAGTTATTTCTTCTACTTTCCTGTCTAACAATATTTTTTTAACGTGTTTTTAGTGTTTTATGCTTTATGTGTTTTCTGAAAGATTAAATTTAAAGAAAATAATATTTGGCTTTTCTCCAGAGTAAAATTAATAAGTTTATTAATTATTTTAAGAAAATTAATACTTTCATATATTATGAAGAACTATTCTGCTCTACACAATATAATAAAAGTTATGATTACTTTAAAATAAATAAAATAATAAAATCTTTAATATTGAGTTACTTACAATACAAAGGTTTTAATCTTTAAACAAAGGTTTATTAGCTCTCGGTTAAAGTTATTTTAATCCAATAAAATAAAAACTTAACAAGACGCCAGACGGGAACTGGGCATCAAAATATGGTTATCAGCAAGTTTTTAGGTAAACTGTTTACCACATTTTTGGTAAACTTATTATTACATTTTTGAGGAGCAACCATTGGCCCGGTTTCCGTCTGGCGTCTTGTTAAGATTTTATTTAATTGGATTAAAATAATTTTAACCGGGAGCTAATGAACCTTGTTTATAGATTAAAACATTTGTATTGTAAGTTACTTAATATTAAATATTTCATTTTTTTATTTCTTTTCAAGTAATCATAACTTTTATTATATTGTGTAGAAGCAGAATAGTTCTTCATAATATATAAAAGTTTAAATTTTCTTAAAATGTTATATAAATTACTTAATATTATTCTGGAAAAAAGCCAAATAATATTTTGTTTAAATTTTTTAGTTTTGTAAACTATTGCGTCCAAGTGACAAAATAAGTTTCTAATGTGTCTTTTTAAATTATAGGCCCCTGATAAAGTGGTAATCTAGCCACGAAACGTTAGGATAAATGCAATAGTGGTTTTATTTGCCTGTCCTTAACCCGCTGTACTACTCCAATTTGTTTGTACAAAGAGTGCTATTAACTAAACTACAATATTAAACAATAAAATTACAAAAAATTAACGCTTACGGCACAAAATCAATAATTGTTAAGGATAGAATGACTTCAACTATTTTTAGGCGGTTTTTAATAGTTTTTACAAGCAAAACCGCCGGACGGCGGTTTTTATTAATAAAATAAGTAAAAACCGCCGGTAATAACACAATCAATTATAATTTTCGCTGGTTTTATTATAGGTTCGTAGTTATAAAAATCGCCAGACGGCGGTTTTCCTCTTATAATTAAGCAAAATCATCGGCGGTCGTTTGCTTTTACTTTAACTTCTTTTCGGCGGTTTGTAATAGTTTTTATAAGCTAAATTTTTTAAGATAAAAATAAAGTATGTTTCCCTCAGAGATTCCCATACATGGAAAATTCATAAGTATTTTTTGATAAAGAAGAACTTTGATATTTTAAATGAAACACCCAATATATTTTTCAATATTCTTTAAATTTTATCTTTCTCGTTTAAAAAAAAATTAACATAGGCCATGCTTATTTCTATAAATAAATCATTGATTGACTTTTTAAAAATTCACTGCATGAAAATTAAAAAGATTATTTTATCAATAGAAATTTGCATACATCTTAAGGTTACAAAAAATGCGACAACAAAGGTATAAGACAGTTTTTGGCAGGTCGATATATGCGTTTTTTTTTAATAACTACAGCTTATTTTTTTTTTTTACGAAAAAGATAAGATTCTTCAGAGTATTGACAAATATATTGGGTGATCTATTTAAAATATAAAAATTCTTCTTATTCATAAAAAAATGTCAATAACCCTAAATATCTAAAAAACCTTACATTTTTGGTACAGGAATATTTGAAAAAACTTACCCTATTTTTATTTTTAAAATCTAAAAATGGCCTAGTATACAAGGTGTTTTTATAAAAAGAAATAGAGATTTAGATTTTTAAATATTGAGATATTGGCCATGTTTTAAGGAATATCCTGTATAAGATTTTATGACAGGAATTATTTTGTTGCCCTTAGTGTGTTAAAATACCTATATACGTAAGTATTATTAATAACTGACCTATTTCCATTTTTACTTAATTTTCGAGAAACCTCATTTTTACGAAAGTTTCAGTAACCTATAAATAACGTGACAACATCGCCATAAGTGCTAAAATAAAATAACTTGTACTTAAGGTCAGTTCTTATAGCTTAATCCTATTCCATAAACAAAAAATAAGGGTTCCAACAAAAACTAACTTCTTAGTCATAACTTCTTTTGGGACACTCTATATATGTTATAAAATATTACTAGAACATGCGTAGCTTAAAAACCCTACAACCTGTATGTAAATGCCTATGTCGTCTCGTTAAAAAGCAGAAATTTTGGTCTTTCTCCGAGAATTGGACCACATCTTGTATATTTACAAATCCCTTACAATAATAAATAATTATTATATTTAAAAAATCCTAGACTAAAAACTATTATCGAAATAATTTAAACTTTTTTTTTACTTTGACACCCTATTATCAATCTCTAAATATAGGGTTATTGGGTTAAATCCTAAATGGTTTGTCTGTGAACAGGATTGGCGCCTTTTCGTTGATCTTGCAGGATCTAGCAAAAAACTAAATGAGGTAGAACAAATTTGATTACACAATCACGATTTTGATTCTTGCAAAAAGTAAATTATGGTTAACTTAGCTTCTCATTACTATTTTTAAATAGTTTCGGAAATATGGCGCATCATAAAAAACATGTTTAAACACCCTTTATAATATTATACAGTTGCCAAAGTAAGATAGCTAGCGAGATAATACTTTATTTGCACCTTTTTTAGTGCTTTCTATCACTATAGGTTAGCGGCCAATTTTTAAAAATGTTTTTTCTTGCCATTCTTAGAAGTTGTTGGACGGACATTCTCCTGCTCTGATATTGCGAAACCACGACATTGTTTTTTGGCCAATTCCTTTTTGTCTCCTTTATCTTGCCTCCACTTACACCATTCTACAAAATAAAACAAAAGTATTGGACCCAGCTATGTGACATATGCTAAATTCTAACCTTAAAATATCGGAATATAAAATCAACATTTTTTAACGCTTTTTCGCAAAGTACTATATATTGGTGGATGCTAAAGCAAAATTTACCCTTGATTTAAGTCCAGAACATAAATAAAAAACGTATTTTGCAGGTCTAAGTCACCATCACTTATTCATTTTTGAATAAATTGCTAAAGAACGTCAGAACTAAAGAGAAACATTGTTACCTATGACTTGCATGCCCCTGTCCATTAAACTAAGAATAAAATATACCCAAAGTTTTTTAAGATCATGAAAAAAATCGTTACTTTTCTGATCACGCATTCGTGTTTAGTAGTCCAAAACATCACAGAATCTGGCTCATATATTTTTTTTTTATTTTATCAAGTAACATTAAACTCACGATAATAAATTAATATTTCTGTCAACGTGACCCAGGTAATCCGTTTACCTTTTCTTCAAAGATAATTTAGCAAATCTTTGTCCTTATTTTCTGTTGACGTATCGAATCCAAGATAATTTTTTTATATCACTAGCCAATTTACATTCGTAAAGAAATGTAAAATAATATAAATAATTATATAAATATATAAGAGTATTTTTCTTTACACATTAGGACAATGAGATTTTAGAATTTTTAAATTATTGAATAATTTTAAAAAGATTTAAGTCCAGTACTGGACAAGACTTTTAATGCGCATCTACCAAAACCTTCCGGTGGGCCTCGAGAGCAACTAGGCTCTTGTGTATCTAAATGTGAGATATCTATGTTATTCAATAAATCCTTTTAGTTATAGCGTCATTTATTGAACCAATACCAGGATGGGTAGACAATCTAAATGGACCAGTTGGTATGCTTCTTGGATTTAGTACTGGAATACTTAGAACTTTCTTTGGAAGTCCAGATGTAGACACTGATTATATATGTGTTGATATTGTTGTTAAATCTATGATTGTTGCAGCTTGGAATAAAGCTGTTGTGGGGTAAGGATAGTTAAAAAAAAACCATTTAATTTTAAAGGCCGTATTTATCAAGGTCTAACAAATATTTATCAGACTGATAGCCTCCTTTTAAGCAGGCTATCAGTCTAATAAAAGAGTATGCCGAAACAACGTTCTAACCATGGATAACCTACATTAAGATCCGCAGTGGCAAAAAGCATTTTTCAGATTTTTACGACCTCGCGTAGTAAACAAATGAACGGGTGGATGAATCTGCGCATTCTAAAAGTCGTGGCAAAATACAAACACCGGCACCCCGTAACCTCCGACCGCGGTCAGACCGTGACGCTCATTAGCTACCGTACTCCGAACATAAAATCAGGATGCCGTCGACAAATTCTTTCGGATAATGCGGATAGTCTGTTTGGCGCCAGGCGCGTTCACCGTGGATTTACTTGCGCACAAACCCGTTTTTTCGCCCATGAAATGTTACTTTTGTTTCACGCAGGTAATAACATTGGCAATCCATCGAGATCAGTGGTTCTAACCGCCAAAAGTTTAGTATTGAGAAAAACAAAAAAACCGCTTTTATATTTTTCTTTCAATAAAAAAAAACTACTAAACTTGGGTTGCTTACTTATGGGTATTTTAATGTATTTAGAATAAACAACATCTTATTATAAACCTTCTCTTACGACAATGTTTTACGTTTTATTAGTCAAAGATCTTTTACTGTGACGTGGTTAGAGAGAGGACAGTAAATTTAGAAAAGTTTTTGCCAGGGCACATAGAACGTTGTTACGCGGATATAAAGATGTGTGTAATCACTTTGACATCTTCACAAGGACAAAATTGTGAGAGATTTGCGTGAAACAAAGGGCTTCTTATGTGTATAGGTATAAAGTACAATGTTTTATGAAAAACACAACAACTTTAGACCAGACTGTTGATTAGAATGTTGTTGCGGTATACCTTTTAAATATTTGTCAGAGCTTGGTGAATACGGCCGTAAGAGTACAAGATTTTTTTATTTTTTAACGGTACTACCAAAGGCATTTGTAGTTTCACTATAGACACCCAAAACAATGCTAAATTTTTGGCATCAGTTTGGACGCTGGCTTGGCTGAATTTATAAAGCGGTAAATTATACTTACTGTTTAAGTGTGTACTCGATGGATACCCGCTTCATAAAATCCACGAAGCGAGCGTCCATGCTGATGACCGAAAATTATCTTGAACTGTTTATTTGTTATTCAATATTTGTTGGTTATTTATTTGAGTTTAATCTAATAATTAAAATTTGACCCTCTTCCTGATGACCGACTGATCTGAAATTTGATAACTCAATAAGAATAAGAACTATTAACTAGCAACAAAAGTTAATACTTAAAAATAAATAACATAAAAAAATCCATTTGTTTAACGGTTTTATTGTACTAAAATCTAAAAAATAATTTGGTAAGTCCTAGCTACCAGATCGAACAAATATTCTCATCAATCTGAGGGATTGATTAGACAAATAATAAAACCGTTGGGCCTAGTAAATAATATGATAGAAAATTTAAAGTGCCTAACGATTTTTTTATTTATCTGATCAATACCCCAGATTGATGAGAAGATTGGTGCGATCTGGTAGCTAGGACTTACCGAATTATATTTTAGCTTTTAGTACAATAGAACCGTTTAACATATTTTTTTATACATAACTTATAAATTTTCTTTAATGTATTGATTTTACTAAACACTGAAATTAATCTACAAGCATTATTTGTAGTTAGAAGAAAATTTCCCAGCTTTTAGGGTTTCAAATTGTAATCAGTATACTTTTAACATACGTCCAATTAAATAAATTTTTGTTCTACCAAAAAAGTAGAGTATTTAATTTTTTTATTGTTTTATAAATTTATAAATGCGGGCGTTTTTGATACTTTTCTGCCCTGGGGCGTAAAAGTGTTATTTTACGCCCTCATTTATAAATGCAGGCGTTTTTGATACTTTTTGCCCCAGGGCGTAAAAGTGCAATTTTACGCCCTCAAATGGGGGCGTAAAATTATATTTTATGCCCGGTCGTACAAAAAATGCATTTTTGTCAAGCTAAGTCTGTTGTTTTATATAAATGTATATATTTTTTTAAATATAACAAATTTTCCTACTAATTTCTGTTCATGTTTATCCAAATTAAAAGTATAGTATAGGTAAAACTAGTACACAGATTGTAGCGCTCGGTTAATTGTCTCCCTTCGCTTCGCGTCGGGAGACTCTACAAACTCAAGCTGACATCTAGAAAAAAATTTCTCGTATAAAAATAACTTTTTTATTTTAGAATGACAGACACAGTGGATATTTATAATGGAAGCAAGAATAACTTTTATGAACTTAAATTGGGTAAAATTGGTAAACTTGCAGAAAAAGTGAGCTGGGAAGTACCTGTAGACAAAAAAATTTGGATACCAACAGAGGGTATAACAGACTCATGGCTCACATTCTATATTAGAGTTGCACTATTTCATTTAATACCTGCATTTTTGATCGATACAATTCTTCGTATTTTTGGATACTCACCAATGTAAGTTACACTAGCTTTTGCCCGCGGCTTCGCACGCGTTAAATTCGAAGCAAAATAATTCTCTTTTCCTATTTGGTGAAGATTTTGGATATTATTAAATACATATAAACTTTCCTCTTGAATTACTTTATCCATTAAAATATACCGCATCATTTCATTTAGAAACTCCTGGCAAACCGCATTCGTCTAATTTTATTTTCTTCCGTCAAAAAATTGTATTTGCTGCGGACCTATTCTTATAATTTGGGATCGAATTCTCCTTCTAGCGGTTTGAATGGATGCCGGAAAGTTGAAGCACTTCTTTGGCTTGGAGAGCGGTGTGGAAATGGATTGGCCTCCAAATATTGTACTAAACCGGCATCTTGCTCCGCATTTGAGCTTTTTTTTTTCCGGCCCGAGTCTGGGTCTCTTCTCATATCGCCAAAAATTATTGATTTTTTCTTGCAAGCAGAACGGTAAATTTCTTGTCCACGCCAAATCTCCTCATTGGCTATATTCCCTTATTGCAACTCCTTCAATAACTCTTGTATGTGAAGTATTACTTTTTTGTTGCTGGTTTAGACGCGAGGCATAATATCAGCAGATGCCAAAACTGAATATTTTTTGACTGACAACCTATACTGACAACTAAGTACCTATTAATTTTTGATGGTTTTTCATTATTATTATAATATAGAAAAATCAGGTAATTCATAAAAAGTCCGGGAGATCAAACCGGGGCCAAGCTTGTCTGAGTTTTTGAACGCGATGGTATTTTTTGACATATCAGTGACAGCTTTAAACGTCAAGGTCCACAGCTGGGCGCCAACTCAACCGCTACCGCCAGCCAGACAGCCGATGATCTACCCGAAAGGGAGGGGAGAACAAAATATCAAAAAATCAGCCAACCTATTTTTTTTTGTTCTGGCGTTGCTACCTCCTGGACTGTAAAAACGTATTGAAAATATATAAAAAATGTTTTTTTATTTTAGATTAATGAAAATACAGAGAAAAGTATTCGTTGCCAATTTAGCATTAATACCATTTACAACAATGGAATGGAGCTTTATAAATGATAACGTAGTGAAGCTTGAGGAAGAAATTCCAAAAGCGGAATATCCAGACTTTTTTATAAGATTAGGGTAAATACCGAACATCCAACAGTTTTTGATACTTTGTTCAATTATGGATTATGCTAGGGGCTATTTTCTTAAGGAAACTAGAGATGAAGATGAAAAGAAAAGTGTCAAAACTTTGTGGTAAGATAATAATTTACTTTGTTTTGAATTCATTGCCTGGAAAAGTTTCCTCCTGTATAATTTCGACTTACTGAACAGCCATTTACCTATAGAATAAAGCTTTATTATAGGGTAATTTAGCTGCTTAAATAATTTTGGTACTGTGGCATCAGTTTAGAAGTTATAATTGAAATATTTTTTTAATATTAACTTTAAAGGTTTATATTTCCCTTACGAAGCGCGATAAAAAAATATATTATATTAGGTACTATCATTATTTTGTCTCACTCTATCACCCCCATCGTTTATGGCCTCACTTTTCCGTGACCCTGTGTATCACCTTGTTTTAATTTTGAAAATAAGTTTTTTTGTTATTTTAAATTTTAAATATTACAATTTATTGGTACATTTTGGGAGTATTATTTATTAACCTGCATTAATTTAAAAAAAAATGTTTTGTTTAGACTGGACCAGAAAAAAAACATTTTATTTTCTAACGGTACTGTAAAAATATTGTTTTTGATGACGAAAAAGAAATTCTGAAATTTTCATCCTTTAATATTAACATCTATGCATTTATAAAAATAATTGATTTTTCAACAATTGTTTTTATACAAAATTACGGAATCAGTCAATCTTAAACCTTTTTTTTTTCTTATCGCTCTTTCGGGGTCATCCCACCCAGGCCCGACGACCGCCCCCTAGGTGGTGCACTGCAGCCTGAAGGCATTGTGCCTTGACCCTACTCCTTCCCATTCACACACCATTCATTCCATAACTTGGATGGTTGTGCTTGGTCCGTTCGTTCACCCCGAGCAGAACACCGCGTGCCGTTGCCCAAGACCCGCCGGTCACCACATCCAAGTCATGGGCGCGCACTTCACTGCTTAACTCCGGAGATCGACGCTGCCGATACAACCGGAGCAGCCACAAGCGCGCCTATCTTAAACCTTTAACCAATTTATTATTTGGAAATAAATCAAATTCTTCACAAAAAGCTTTTTAGTTAATTCCGAAGAGAAAAGCCCTCTTCTTGTAATTGCACCTTAAAAATTATTACTCTTTTTTTAATTTTGTCACTTAGATTCTAAATTTTTAAAGTACCATAAATATAAATATCTTTTAAAAAAAAGAAAAATAGGAAAAATTTTATGCTCTACAAAAAGGATTTCTAACATTTTTCGATAAATTCTTTACTTTTAAAGTTATTCAATAAGGGAATAAATTTTTCATTTCAATTTCAAAATTAAATAACTTTGAAAGAAATGAATTTATCAAAAAATGTTAATAGACCTTTTTTGTAGAGCATAAAATTTTTGTCTTAAAATATTTGTTTTTTGGCCCAGTCTAGTATTGATATTACAGCTACAGAGTGTGTCAAAAACTTTCGGGTTATATTTTAAATTAAATATAGCATTGACCATAATTTTGTGGGCAGTTGCCTAAAAATACCTTTATTAACAAAGCTTATTTGATAAAAATAGTTTTTTATTCAGTAAAGAGATATGTTATTCTCGCTTTTAATTTGGATCTAGTGCTACATATTTTATTTCTAAATTCCATAATAATTCTGTAGTTAAAAGGGTTTTTTCACCCTTCTCGGGCGTCGTCCCACCCAGTCTCGACGACCGCCCTCCTAGGTGGTGCACTGCAGCCTGAAGCGCTTGCCGTACCTTGACCCCTACTCCCTTCTCATTCACACACCATTCATTCCGCAACTTGGATGTGTTGTTGCTCGGTCCGCTTCCCCGAGCAGAAACACCGTGTGCCGCTAGCTGCCTGACCGCTAGCCCCGGACACCCATCCAAACCATGGGCGCGCATTCCACCGCTTAACTCCGGAGATCTTGACGCTCGCCGATACACCCGAAGCCGCCACAAGCGCGCTATTAAAAAGTGTTATTTTTTTATTTTTAAGAATTTAACACCCTGTACGTCAGGGAAACGAAGCATTTTCAAACACAATTTATTTAAAAAATGTTCTTTTTTGCATTCTATACTGTGTTAAGTAGGAACAAATCAACTTAAAAATAACCCTTTTAATTTTTTTTTTTTAAGTTGATTTATTCCCTCTTGACACAGTATAGAATGCAAAAAAGAACATTTTTTTAAATAAATTATGTTTGAAAATGCTTTGTTTCCGACGTACAGGGTGTTAAATTTAAAAAATGCCATTTTTTATCATAACATATTTACAAAATTTGGTACAGTTCTTTTAACCATTACATTACATTTTTTGCTGTAAAAGTTTTAAAAAAAATTACCAGTGGTGTTCAAACAGATTTGTATTACATTTTTTAAAGAAAAAATAGTACTTTACTGCTTTTCTAGAATCAATATAATTTTTAAAATATGTATTTATTTTGTGGCATATCTGGAGTGCTGAAAAAGTTATGATAAAAAGGCATTTTTTTAACACCCTGTATCTCGGAAAGAAAGCATTTTCGGACATAATTTTATTTGAAAAATGTTTTAATTTTTTGCATTTTATACCGTGTTAAGAAGAATATACTAACTTAAAAATTACCCTGTACGACACAACCTATAAATTAAATAAATTAATTTCCTCATTATAAAATAGTTCATTTACGCACCACCATTTTCTGAATACATTTTATTTAGATAAGTGATTAAAACACTAGTACTGTTAAACAGCAAATATATTTCCGGTATTTAAACTGGTCGTCAAAATTGAATGTACATATTAATTATAATTTTCATTGTCAATTGTAACAGTACGTCCAACTATTATCCAAGCAAAATCATGCCTAAAATATGTTAGATAGTTTAATCACCATCAAGTGTTTACTTTTATTTTAGCATGTATTATCTGGATCGAGCCTGCAAATTGATATTCTATGGATTTATGATATGGCTTATTTGTTTTAAAATTAACATTTTTGCATTATTATGGCAAGCTGTTTGTAATTACTGGGATAGTTTAAATTAAATATATGTATTACAATTTACTAAGTGAAAATGCTAATTGATGTAAGTGCCAACATATACATTGTTGAAGATATGTTTTGTAGTTCGGCGGATTTATTTAATGGATGGTAATTATTTGGATACACGCCAAAAATTAAAATTAAAAGTACCAAAAACCAAAAAAAAAAAAATAAAAATTAAATAAGTAAAAGATAACTAAAAATTGGCGTTTCGGTAGCAGACTTGGTTTTTGGTACTTTTAATTTAATTTTTGGCCTGTACCCAAATAATTACCATTCATTATATAAACTTTTGTTTTTTTGTCCAACAATATTTTTTTTTGTGGCAGCCCCAATAATCCACCTTAAAATAACATTGCCAATTTTACCCTTGCGATTGCCATTGAAGCCCAAAGTTGGGGTCAACCATGCCGAATATTAAATTCTTTACCTATTTTTTGATTTCTCGGAATTTTTAATTTTGGCACTTAGATCAATAAGAATTTTCACTCTACATTTGTTAATAAATTCCTTATTTTGCTTTTTTAGTTATTTTAAATCAATTTAATTTACAGAAAGTATTTTTGAATGCTGTTTAATGTATAAACACTGCTTTTATACATTTTTAGGTGTAACATTTGTTAACGGAAATGAGGCATATTTTGTCAAACCATAAAATTAAAATTGTAAATAAATATTTTAAGAAATTCTTTTATATTTTGAGTTTTATTTGTTGGGCCAAATATGTTGTTGGCGCTTCTCCTTAATTAAGGATATTAGAAATCGTGCACATAACAGGTGTCAAGCTATACCTTCTAGAGTATTTATTAAAATCAGACTGAATAAGTACATGGTATGGAAAGAGAAGAAATGTATTTTTGGGAGCCATTTGTATTATTGCATCTAGGTGGTCATGATCATTATTTATGACTTTATATTTAATCTGATCGCAAATAAATTGATATCATAAGATTTTTTAAAAATCCTCTACTCAAAAAGTTCATGTCTAAAAAGGATTGCCATTTAAACAATAATAGTTAGACTTAAAAATGTCAATTTGCCAAAAATTAGTCACTAAAACTTTGTTTTTCTTTATATCATCTAGGGTCACTAGATTAATATGCGTCCAATCATCACTACCTAAATGCAATATTAAAAATGGCTCTAAAAAATCAAGTAGGCTTAAACACTTTTTAAATGTCACATTCTGACTTAAAACAGTCTTAAGAATCCAAAAATGATAAAATATAAAGTTCAAATTTTAAAATTTGTAACCTAAAATAGTGTTTTTTTTTAATTTAAAATATTAAAAACGGTGGCAGACTTGCCACCTAGACGTCGATTTTTAGTTTTCCATTAACTTGTTTTATTTTTAATATTTGTTCTTGCTTTTTGTTCAATATTTGTTAATCTAAATAACACATAAGTACCTTTGCTTGATAATAAGGTGTCCAAAGGAATACTCAAAATTAACTAACTTATTACCTTTTTTAAAATATAAAAAATAAATACACCAGCAACCAGTTATGTATGTCACTATGACACTATAACAAAACCAAAAATTTTACATTTAATGGTGAACGTTTTTTTGAAATATCTTAAAACCAAAGCTAATATCTTAAAATTTTTAACCAAAATAACAGTTTGTTTTATTTTTTTATATTTTTATTTAATTTATCTTGACAACGGTGTCAGACTTGCCATTAAGACGTTGATTTTTAGTTTTCTAGTTACTTGTTTTATACTTTTTAATTTTTTAGCGTGCACCCAAATACATACCACCAAAAATTTTGTCGTTCTTTTTATTTAGTTAGTCATTTATTTAATTATTATATTAGTTTTTGTTGTTTTTGTTATTTATTTTTAATAAATAATAAATCATAATAAACAAATTCGTGTAATAACGTATTTACAATTAGTAATAATTTATTAACGATAAAAAGTAACACATTGTGAAAACAATGTATATAATTTAAATGCAATAGAAACATTAGCATAAAACGCGAATAACGTATAGGTGCATTTTAATTTAACATTAATTTTATAAAAACTGTAAAAAGCATGAGTAATTTGTTAACTTGTTATTTTTCCAAACAAGCTTTTTAACATTATTTTCGTTGTCTTGTCTTGTACCAAATTTTTCTGCTTATTTGGTAGCTTATTTATAAAAAATTGAAAAAATCTTAGAAGGTGTGTGAAATGAAAATGAAAATAAAGTGTAGTTTGCTTTTTAAACATGGTATCAAAAGTCAACCAATGGGGAATTATCAAAAAAAGTCCTTATTTTTGATAATTTGTTATTGATTAAAAACGAACATGTTTTAACTATATAAATAGTCATCATCAGCGTTATATAAATTGTATTCTAAATAGTCGGACTTAATATGATAGACTAGCTAAATCTAAGAAAATAAAGTAGTCCATGCTCTCAGTGGCGTTAGCAATATATAGGTTAAATAAAAAGTGTGTTGCACCACTATTTCTTACTAATACCTATTACTAAAATCTATGTAACGCTGATGAGGGTTATTTATATAGTTAAAACATGTCCGTTTTTTATTTAATAGCGGTCGATGGTAGGTTAGACGTTTATGGAAAACGGAACATAGAATTTTTCTGAAGCTTTGGCATCTTACATTTTCTTACCTGTTCTATTGATCTAAAATATTTTCATCATTGCGACGTTGCCGCTTCTATCAAAAAGTCCTAGAAACTTTATTTTTTAAATGGAACACCCCCTATATTAACATGTTTTATATTTGCCCTTTTATTATAAAACTTTTTGTTAATATTGCCCTATACCTATCTCTATCGGTTTTGAGATAAAAAATAATTTGTGTTAAATATGGTGCAAAACATGGCCCAATTAAACTTAAGTAAATTATTGCTCTCAATTCATGAAAAGTTGATGTTTTGGTGGTAGTTTGGACAGACACGATGTATTTAATTTACTCCGGAAAATCGACTCCATATCATACGGGGCGTGCTAAAATTGCTATTATTTCCGTTATTCTTAAAAGGAGTCAAAAGATAATTTTTCAAATGAAACTCCCTAGTATATTACTCAATGAAATTAAAGTTGAAGAAGAACGCTTTAAGATGACATATCATGTCCCCATACCTAAATCATCAAGATTTTTAATAAATCCGCTTTCTTTGTAAAAAAATATTTTTAAGAGGAATTTAATGTTAAGTAACTATGGAAATATCAAACATATGACAGTTTGGTGACTTTGAATTTCATAAAATTATTTATTTTACACGGACAGTGTGATCAAATCATTGCCAGAAGATTGCAAAAAATTAACCAAATGTATCCTGAGATTAAGACCAAAGAACGAGAGCAAGTTTGTACGACTACAAAATAGTTAAATTAACATGTGAATGGTACAGAGAAATAACATAATTAGGACGAATTAAAATAACAAAGTTGTAAACAAAATAACAAATTTTTAAATAAATGATGAAAATGTCCATTACATTCACAAACACATTTTAAAATGTACTTTTGTACACGACTCGTGGTTGCTTTTTCAATTTGATGGGGATCCAAATCTTCAATACACCGCACTAATCGCTGTCGCAGTTCTTCTTTAGTAGGCACTGAAGTAATGTACACCCTTTCTTTTAAAACACCCAAAAAAAAGTCAAGCTGCGTGAAATCTGGTGATCTCATTTGGCCAATCCCATGGCCCCAAGCGCCTAAACCAACGATCGTCAAACATTTCGTAAAGTTTCCCTGGAAACTTCCTGGGTACAATGAGCTGGCGATCCGTCCGGATGAACCCACGAATTCCTATATTCCTCTAAAGACAAATTATCGACTAAAAACGGTAACAGTCTTTCTTAGTATTTTGAGATATCTCCTGAGCATTGGAGGTGTGTCATCATAAATAAAAAAGCTACTTTTATTCTTCTTAAAATACAGAACATTTAGTTTTTTCTTAAAACCCCATTTTTTTGTCACGTTTCATTTTGGAAGATTATTTTAGGACTGTCGTAACTGTTTATAAGTTACTTATAAAAGTCACCAAAGTGTCATAAAGCACGATATTTCCATGATTACTTAAGAATTAAATTCTTTAAAAATGTTTTTGCAAAAAATCATTATTAAGAAAACTTGATGAGTTAGGTATAGGGACATGAATGTTATCTTAAAACGTTCTTCTTCATCTTTAATTTTTTTGAGTAATATACAGGTTTCATTTGAAAAAATGATCTTTTGACCTTTTAAGACAACGGATTAATTAGGGCCATGTTTTGGACCATATTTAACACAAATTATTTTTATCTCGAAAAACCGATAGAGATAGGTATAGAGACAATAGTAACAAAAAAGTTTTATAATAAGGGCGAATATAAACTTTATTAATATAAGAGTTGTTCCAATTTAAAAAAATAAAGTTCTAGGACATTTTGATAAAAGCGGCAGCGATGTAATGCTGAAAATATTTTAGAATCGATAGAACGGTAGAAAGAAGATGCGTACCTAATATGGTATTTTCCTAAAGCCTTTTTAAATATCTTTTTAGTTGTGAGACTGATAATTTTATACAGGGTAGGACAAAAAGCACCATTTTTTAATAAGACACCCTGCATATTCATACACTATTAAAAAGATCTTTAAAAGAGCTTTAAGAAAATAACATATTAAGTACATCTATTTATATTAGTTTCGGAAATATGGCCCCCAAATCAGAAATTTAGGTTATTTTTAAAGTACTGCCATTCTGGAATAGGTATTAACTTTGTATTCTGGGAATTATTATTTTTTTTTATAGAGTACTTTATACCCCTTAGAACCTTTAAAAGGATATGCAACAAGAACCCCCCTTTTCATTTAATTTTTTTCCAAGATGACGCCCATCCGCCATCTTGATTGTTGCACCTATTAGTTTTACGTAAGAAAGTAGTTTATGGTCTTCCATTAGTCATACCCAAATTTTATAAAGAAAAAAGTGGGTACAAAAGTTAGCGGGGGGCAATGAACGTCGACACGTCCACACTGTATAGTTGAAACATATCCGTTAATTAAATAAATAACAATCAAAATAAAGAATAAGTGGTGCAAGACAGTCTCTCATTTACCCTATAAATTGCTAACGTCAGTAAGAGCATGGACTACTTTATGTCCTTATTTTTTATCTGAATAATAAATAATGTATTTTGTTGAAACTACCAAGTAATGTTAAATAAAGGAATATAACAATTGCCTTATTAGGTGGCAGATAAATGGTTTTTTTATAAAATAAATTTTCTTGCCCCGACACATGATGATTTACATTTTTTTTATTTTTTTATTTAATATTAGTTCCAAATAAATTAGGCCATCCAAATTTTTATTTTTGAGCTCATTGCGTAAGTATCTCTTTAAATTTGGTTAGCAAAAACGATGGGGGTAGTCTATTTTTACAACCTATTTAAAAAGGTGTAAAAATATTTAGAAAGTGTATTTTTATAGTAGCAATGGTTTTTTACATTTTTGTTTTTTAGCGCTTTTTGTTTTTGACATAAAAAAGTTTTTTTCGCCATTTTTGTACCGTGAGATTTCCCTAACGGATGACTTTGGAGCCCATGTTTATAGAGCAAGCCCTAAACTTAAACACCCTGTATACTTGTAAAACTTATTTGTCAATAAATTTTACATGCAGCCGTATTGCCGGCAAGCATAGAAAAATAGCGGCATACCAATCCTAATTACATAAAGCATGCCTTTTTGTGGCAAAAATAAATATTGGATTTTTGAAGGCAAACCTTCAAAGCATATTTATACTTTTCAAACCATATTAATAATATTGGCATTTAACTACCGTAAGAGCAATTTTCTGATATATTTTATTTATAATGGCAGCTAAACAACAATATTTTATGGTTTTTTACATAATTTAAAGGAAATTGCCTTTTTATAACATTTTATTGTTACAAATAATGCAATTAAAAATTAAGTCAAACAAAATGTTTATTATGTATTTTTGAGAGAATAAAAACAAAATAATGGTATGTTAATTTTGACCGAAAGTGGGAAATTCAAATTTCCTGCTTGGCCGAAATACAAGATGGGAAGATTTTGACAGATGAAGAAAAATCGCTTTTGACCGTTTTGTGCAATTGTTTTTCGAAAGATCCTCTTTGTTTTTTACGTGCTGGCTTTTTAGTTTCTTTTCTAAAGAATAGAGATTTTTAATAGACATAATTCAGTGTATTTATTACCTAATTTGTGTGTGTTATGTGATTGATTGGTGATGACTAGTTGAGAAGGCGAGTTATTCAAGTAGACTGGAGCCATAAACATTTTTTTGAAAACCTTTTAAGTTTGTAGTTATTAAAAAAATATAATAAATTAGGAAGTAGTCTTATTAAAAGTTTTAAAGACTTGTTAATAAAAAATAATTTATATTTTTAATAATGTTTTATTTTTTAAACCTTACACTCCTTTAAAATATTTTCTTCCTATGTTTTGGATCTAAAAAATTTAATGTAAGTGTTTCTCGAATACTTACTATTTAAAAGTGTTTACTTTGGATTAACCATGTTTTTTTTTTTTTAATTTTATTACATACCTTTAATTTTTAAATGTACATGGCCTGCAAAAAATTGCATATGGGATGTTTTGTTTTTTATTATTTTATCTTAGTTATACATACAGCGTGTCTACTTAAGTTCGTATCATATGGAATGTGGAATATGGATTTATTAATAATTTTACGAAATATTCCTATTAAAAAGTTCTGCATGGTCTTAAACCTAAAATGCCATCACCACATATTATTTTTCTGCAGTGGTATACGAGGTATGTCCAAAAATATGAATTTTGCTTAAGAGGATAGTATCATTATTTTTTATAATATCAATATTTTTTATTAGAAAAAAATGATAAGGATTAAAAATAGCTTTTAAATATGCAAATTGGTTTATTAAAAAAAAATAAACTTTTTTTACCATTTTCTTCGCTATAACAAGCGTTTCTGTGACTTTTGATGTTTTGGCAGTTCCTAAGCTTGCTTTACATATTTCATTTTAAAAAAGTGTTCACCTATGCAGCAACTTAATTTTTTACCCTTAACGAATAAAAATTTAAAAAATCCTAAACATTTTTATTTTATAACAATTTTTGATATTATGAAAAAACGGTACTTTTCTCTTAAACAAAATACACATTTTTTAACATACCTCGTATACCACTTTAAAAAATAATATCTTATAATTGCATTTTAGATCTAAGACCAAGCAGAACTTCTTATAAAAAATAACTTTTTTCGTGAAATTAATTAAAAAAATAGTTTTCCATATGGTGCGCGCGTTAAGTTGACACGCTGTATTATCACAAAAATCTGAAAAAATCAACAAAAATATATGCCATAAGTTTTTGTTTGTTTTTTAATAATAAAAGCCAAGAGCAAAGACATTAAAATAATTTTGCTAGATGGGTCAAAATTATGAAACCAAAAAAAAAATTTTATTAACGATAATTAAATACCTTTTTTATAAGACATGACAAGAAAAAATTTCTTTCCCGATAATAAAATACCCTATTTTTTGACTTTTGAAGGTGTAAAAATAAAAATTGGGTTTTAATTTTGAATCCTCAAAGTAACTAGGGTATTATTGTTGCTTTCTACTGGCATCTGTTATGTATTTCTTGGTTTAATTTGTAGTTTGAATTTTTTAAAATCTAAGACTACAGAATCCTCTATTAACTTTAGCGGTTAAAAGAAACCAAACTTTATTGATTTTTAAATGGCAAATACGGTAGACGTTCTTTATTGATTGCCTTTAACTCATTTGGTTACAAATACTGGCTGAAAGATGGCGTGTATGTTTATTTTAAAGTGTATGATATGCCAACTTGTGAAGAGATTTACATATTCATACTTTTATAAATAATAATAATATCTAGAACTTCTAACGTCATTTTTAAAAATTAGAGACGTTAACAAAGGAGCACGTGGACATCTACATAAATGGGAAAACGAATATTTCAACAGTAAAAAAATAATAGTTATGGGTAAATGAAAATTACAAAATATTGTTTATTGGGATTTATTAAAGTACAGCTTTACTTTCGTTTTTATAAAAATTAATTAATAAAAAAAAGCAAAATATATTATCAATTAAATGCGAAAAAAATATATATACGGGGTGTTACAAATTCTTAAGGTACTATTTGGATCTCGAGAGATTTTTAATTGCCAAATTGATTTTTTGTTCGAAACGTCGCATAAATGTAAAGACTGATATATTGTTGGATTTAAAATAAAAGTACGAGTGTATTAAGTTTTAAACCAAATATTACGCCTATTTAATAAAAAACACAGTTTATCTTTGTGGCTTAAAAATAAACCTTCGGATCTTAAAATTAATGACATCTTTTATAGACAGCGTGTACGTAATACGCAAGTAGTCTACAAAGAATTAGTTATTAAACTTATTTTTAATAGACACAAAGTCTCTATTTGTATTTATTTTTAAGTTATTCTGACATATTAGAAAAATCACCCTTAAACTAATATTTAAGTAAAAAAGTGATTACAATTATGATTAATTTTAAAATTATGAGAAAATATTATCACTTTAAGGTAAATATAGTTTTTTGTCACTGTAATTAAAATATTTTTATAACATATTAGACAGAAAAAATAATAATACAACAGGGTGTTGAAAAACCGATCTTTTCAATATTGTAAGGCTCCCTGTCTATTGAAATTAGCTTAAAGTTGTATAAAACTATATTTTGGTCCCCTACAATCAAAACTTAATACTTTTTTTTGAATACAGTAACCTTTTTGTCGACTTGGAGACTTCTTTTTCTGTACCGATGTTTTTTATATTATAAAAAAAATCTTAAAAACCCTTAATTTAATAAGTTTAATATTATACACATTTATAGACAAAACATATAAGTCCCAAATATGCAAAAATATTTGGAGTGTTCCATTAAAAAAATTAACAAATTCTGGTACAGTAAATTTGAGCACCCTGTATATAAACAAAATATTTTTTTAAATAGAATTTTTATCTCTAATATTTATACAACTTTAAACGAAATCTTTAACTGCGATTGTTTAAGCGCTATAGAAGCCCGACGCAATAATGAAGCATCATGTTTTACCGCTTGTTAAGGAATACTTTTATTTTTATATTATAAGGTTTGTTCCAGCAGAATGTTGAAAACATGTTAGCATCAATCGTAAAAATGCAAGAATTGGTACAAACCTTAAGGCAGAATGTTGGCAACAGTTTTGCTGAACATGTTAAAAAAAATTTGTCAGTAATGTTTGGAAGAAAGTTTGACTTGTAAAGACATCTATGATGGGTAAAACTAACTAACACAAAATAATCGATAACAAGACTAAAAGCGATATCTGAACAAAAGTAAAATAAAATTAAAACAAATAATTTCTAGACATATTATTCAGGACAACACTGCGTCCCTAAGTCAAAAATCGTACTTCTGATTGGACAGATAAAATATCCAAGACACTGAAAAACCTTAAAAGAAGCCTATCATTTTATTGATTTACTTGTAAATGTTGAACTTTTGATGTTGCTTTATTAAGTAAATGTACGTACTTTTCCCTAAGATGGCGCTATTTATATTAAAAATATTAGTTGCTTTTCTTTTGTAACTTATCTCAGCTCAGCAAAGCAAAATCATAGCTGAGTTAACAAATAGAAGAGGTGTAAAAGGAAACATTTTTTGATATAATTTTATACTTCACCAAATTCTCAACATCTCTTATAACAACAGAAATTAAAAAAAAGTAAATAATAAGTCTAAAAACGAACAGCTCGAAGTGGACAGGAATACGTCTGACGTACGTGACGTTCAATAACGTAGAAAAATATTCTTTTAGTTCCTATTTTAAAAAGGAACCAAACCAGACTTAAAATTAGTTAAGATTTGGTGTAAAAGGAAAGCAACTATTGTCACAAACCACAATTTACCAATTTCAGATATTAGAAGTTAATAAAACATGCCTATATTTGGAAGTTAATATAAAGGAATATGCAAGGGGTTAAAGTAAAAAAGTATACAGCGTGTCCAAAAATATGTGGCAATCTCTCAAATTTATATAAAACACGTAAAAATTATTTGACAAGTTTTCATATATTTTTCTTTAAAGCCCTTCTTTACAGACATATGTTACCTTAAAGGAAGCCGCTGAAAATAGTTTTTTTAATAACTTTAACAGAACTTTGTATATTGAAATATTTTTTTTATTATCATAAATACTAGAAAGGACTCTTCAAAAATGATATCATTGTAAAACATTTGCATTTATTAGTTTGCCAAGGGTGGACTAACCCTTACAAAAAAGTGTTAATTATTTTTACACCTTGTATAATAAAGAAATGAAATATAAATTTGGCTAAGGAATTTGTTGTACTAAATGGTTAATTAAGCCTTCAATTAGTGAGACTAGTGGCGTCGTGTGAAGCATCCTAGCTAATATTATTGAAAAAAATACGCTACTGACTAAAAATAGAACTTTTGCGTTGTTTATTGTTTTTACGTAGCCTAGTTTTCCAGGAAAAAAAATAAATTGCATTTTCCTGAACACTAGGGATTTTTTTAAATTGGGTGTTGGTTGGTTTTAGTTTCTTATTAGCAATTATGTTACAACAACAACAAATAAATAAATAACATTTATATCTAGTCTAACAAATAAAAAAAAACAATGTCTTAAAAATTTTAAGGTTTTTTTGTTTTAAATTTAACACTCTGTATTTTAAAAACAAAAAATTTAAGAACTTAAGTTTCTTTTATCAAATTGGCTTAGAAATCAAAAAATGTTAATAACTTAATGCACAAAAAATTTTTGTATTTTAATGTCATATGTTATTATCCGACTTTATTTTTTAATTCTTTTTATTTAATATTTTTAAATTTTTAGTGAGTTTTATTTATCTTTTTAGAGTCGGCTTAATTTTTTTATATTTTTTTATTAATAACATTTAATCGATGACCATCCACTAAAAAAATAGTACGTACTTGTACCTTTTTTCTCACGTAAACTCTTTTCACAAAACGGCAATGTTACCCCTCATAGGTATAAGTTGTACACGCAATTACACATAAAAAAATTGTACTATTAGGTAAACGATAACGACATGACAAATAATCATATTTTGACATTACATTTACTACCTTGATTGTTCAAAAATCCAGCATAGGTAGCATATATCTGCTAGAAACAGCTTTGTCTGAGAAATAAGTCTAGTACCTTTGTCTAATGACTGGGTTTTCTCATGGAATCACCGCAAAAGTGCACTGTTTCGAAAAAAATAATTTTTAAAATCGGTCCACTATTGCCGAAGTAATTGATGTGCATACAGAAAAAAACATAGGTGTTGAACTTGTCGCATTATCCTTTTTTTGAAGTTAGTTTAAAATAATTTCCAATGTAAAATTTTAAATTTACCTAGGTATACTAAATCATGAAATTTTCTTTGACCATATTATTTTTTTTTCCCTGTCTTTTAATTATTTTAAACTTATGTTCAATGTGTAATTGGAAATTTTATGATCTACTAAAAGGATTTATTATTTATTTAGAGCAATATGGCAATATTCGAGAGTGTCATATCATTCTGGTAAATTCGATTTAAATTTTTGACGGCACATTGCAACAGTAAGATTAAATAAAATTACGAATACAGGGTACGTTAACAAAGTATTGGGTTTAAGAATACTAAAATACAGGGTGTTACAGAATTCTGTTAAAAAAAAATAAAAGGCAGATTCTACTAAGAAAATTTATTTTTCTTTTCTCGTTTTTAAGACACAGGGAATAAAACTTGTAAAGCAAATGTGTGTGTTTTTTACCCTTAAGTAGGCGCGTGCCTTTTTATAACGTAAGCAGGCGCGTAGGGGTCAAATTGACTCCAACCGTAAACCTCCTATAATCACCTTTTTTAATTTTTTTTTTTATTATATTATATTTTAAGTTATAAGCATTTTCCTTTAATGTATAAGTAATTAAATAAAAAGTTGCTCAGAAAAAAAATACTGGTATTAAAAGATTTAAATGTAATTTTAATTGAAGTCACTGTCATTATTTGTAATGCAAAAAGGGAAAAACTGAATTCTATTATTTATAAGTACACTTTACACTTTGCCTAAGTTAACATACAATCATTAAAAATAAATTTTATGAGCCCAAAAATGGGTATTCTAGCTAGACCCTTATTATTAAAAAAATAAACATTTTATAATATTAAACAGAGTGGGACTTTATTCGGAATCTGTTCCTTCTTCTTGAGCTAGGTAATGCTTACAAATTGTTTTGATGTCGAGGGTTTTCTGCCAGAAGGGCGTATCCACATAATTTGTGGTTTTCTTTTTATTTAAGAACATAGGACCTTCTGGCATGTTCAGAAATTGTAATAAATGTTGACATGCCACAAAAGAGTACAATATTGGTTATTCTATTGAGGCAGGCAATACGGCATTCTGGCATGTCAAACATATCGCCATAAGCGTCAAATTTTGCGAATAAAAAGAAAATCACAAATTATGTGGATACGCCCTTCTGACAGGAAACCCTCGATGTGATATTTGCGCATTATGGCTGTTTTTATTTTACACAACAGTTTGATGTCTTATTTTTTTGTAAGGGATAAATAATATATCTGTTCTGTGTCCCTGAAGTTTCCGCAACTCGATAAACATATTGCTTAATAATGTTGTTTTTTGTTATTAGTTTATACTAAACGAGGTTTTAGAAAGAAACCTAAGGGCTTTTTTCTAATTGTAAAATCTCAAAGTTATTACAAGAATGACAACGCTGTGGGTCAATTTGACCCCGCGCGCTTCTTCTTTAGCTGTTAATAATTTTAAATATCCTTTACCCATTTTTTTTATTGGCAATGTTATTTATAACTAATTTTATTACTATTTTATTACATTTAATAAGTCCAGTGGGGTCCCATGCGGCAGCTAAAGGAATATTTCTAACAGAAAACAGTGTGATAATGACTTTGTAAATGTTTGTAAAAAAAAATTGTTCTCTCTGAATAGATAGAGTTAAAAAAATACAGCTTACATGTTTCTTAATTGTTTTTCGTATCCTGTTGAGTTAAAGAAAAAAAAATTACCATAAAATAGCATTATGGGAACTTTTCTTTTAAAATTAGGTTTTTAAACGGTTTTACTTAACTCTTGACCTTGTTTATATATTTATAATTTAATATTTATTTTATTTGGTATTTGTTATTCGGGTTAAATCTAGTTATTTAAATTTGACGTCCTTCGTTAAAGTAAGGCATTAAATAAAAATAAAATAAAATGAGAAGTATCAACTAACAACAAACTAAAAACTTTAAAATAAATTATGCAAAAAAAATATATGTTAAACGGTTTTATTGTACCAAAAGCTAAAAAATATTTTGGTAAGTCTTAGTTACTTTCAGATCGCACCAATCTCTCACCAATCTGAGGTATTGATCAGATAAATAAGAATACCGTTGGGCTTAGCGTATCCAAAGTAAATAATATGATAGAAATGTCAATTTAACTCTCTCCTACTATTTTTTTTTAAACTTTTTGTGATGTCTCGTTAAATAACAGAAATATTGGACCCTCTCGGACAATTGGCTCACCCTGTATGTAGGTACAAAGTATCGTATTTATGCACATTTAAAGAACTTTATGACGGCCGTGGTTAATGGATGTGGGTAATAAGCGGGGGTAATGGACATGGGTAATGAGCCCTATTACCTGTTTAAATTCACATTATTAATGTGTTCTTTTCATAAAATTCCTGGGACATGACGCCGTTTTGTCCAAAAATCATTGCCTGAATTTAATACCAATTTATGCCAAATTGTGCGGATACACTGTATATTATTTTAGTGTATTATTTTTTAAAAACAGTATTTCTAATTTAACTAAAATGGATGCCACTCTTTTTCCTGGCAATAATTAACAATAATCGTTATTTCATTTAGTGTTCCGTTTAACACTCAATTAAGTACTGATGTTAAAGAGCATAAACCATAATTATTTTTAATTTACAAGTATTTTTACCATTAGGCATTAAATTTATTTGAAAATTGAACTATCAAATAAAGCAAAATTAATTCAAATTTAATAAAATAGTATGCCAGAGTTTAACTAGATAAACAATGAGTTATGCAGTTTTAGTTGTATTGGGTAAAGTATTATTGTAACGTAAACAAGGATAAGTAAAGCCAGTTAATTTTAATTATATCTTTTACTATAATTAATAGGTTATTTTATTATTGGGTTAAATAAACACTGTGTTTGGTATTAAATATTTTGCATATTTGCGATTCAAAAAACATACTTTTTTGTTAAATTACACAAAAAATTTTGGGAATAAAGACATAACGATGACAAATTGTTAAAATATCCATGTACAAAAATAAATTAGTTATAATAGGTTAAATTAAAAGAAAAATATTTTAATTTATAGATTGCACAGCCTAAAAAAAAGTTTATACACATGAATCAGTATTCCCATGTATGTTTCGACGCCTAATCCGATTTTGAACTCAGAAATGACCTTATGCGTGTATAATTGGGATCCAGGGATCTCTGTACGCCCTGAAATACGGTTTCCGGGATAAGGCGGGGTCAAGGGTGCATTCATTCATTCAAAAAATAACCCCTTTGGGGCCTGAAAATCGTAAAAATTACAGTTACAACACTTATGGTTTCATTACTGTCACACTAACGATTTTAAGCACAATATTTAAAAATTGCATGTACAACATTGTCCGTCAAAAAAGTGACGCGTTTGCCCGGTCCGACAACCGAAACATTTGACATTAACAGGCTGGGTTAACGCGCCGCTTCCATATAGGGCGGTCCAAATATTCGTGGTAGACTCGTCGAAAGGAACCCCCTAAAAAGGTACAAAAGTGTTATGACTATAAAGTGACTTTCATTACCGACCCAGGGACTATAATATACGGGGTGTCATTTTAAATAAGTAAGTTAACAATAACTTTCGATATAACCGAAAGTGGTAGAACTGTTAAAATATTTTAGTTGTTTGTCCCCCACTGACTTTAAAATGTTTCCTAATTTAATTTTTTCTAATTCCTAGTTTTCGAGAAATTAATCGCAGCATTTCCCGGTGAGACACCTTGTATTATACGGTAATTTCATTAAAACCTAAATTAGTAATATTTCAAAAAATGCTTTGAAACCATTGTTATGGAAACATGAAACAACCCTGTTTGTTCACCACTGACTTTATATTGTTCACAAATTTAAACAAAAATCTAATGCCTAGTTTTTGAGAAGTCGATCGCAGCAGTTTCCGGTGAGACATCTTGTATTATACGGTAATTTCATTAAAACCTTAATTAGTTATATTGCAAAACAATGCTTTGAAACCATTGTTATGGAAACATGAAACAACCCTGTTTGTTCACCAGTGACTTTATAATGTTCACAAATTTAAAAAAATTCTAATGCCTTGTTTTAGAGAAATCCATCGCAGCAGTTCCCGGTGAGACACCTTGTATTATACGGTAATTTCATTAAAAACTAAATTAGTTATATTGCAAAACAATGCTTTAAAACCATTGTTATGGAAACATAAAACAACCCTGTTTGTTCACCACTGCCTTTATATTGTTCACAAGTTTTAAAGTCGATCGCAGCAGTCCCCGGTGAGACATCTCGTATGTATTAAAACCTAAATAAGTTATATTGCAAAACAATGCTTTGAAACCATTGTTATGGAAACATGAAACAACCCTGTTTGTTCACCACTGACTTTATATTGTTCACAAATTTAAAAAAAATTCTAATGCCTAGTTTTCGAGAAGTCGATCGCAGCAGTTCCCGGTGAGAGACCTTGTATTATACGGTAATTTCATTTAAACCTAAATTAGTTATATTGCAAAACAATGCTTTGAAACAATTGTTATGGAAACATGAAACAACGCTGTTTATTTACCACTGACTTTATAATGTTCCCAAATTTTAAAAAAATGTCTAATGCCTATTATAGTTTCCGAGAAATCGATCGCAGCAGTTCCCGGTGAGAAACCATGTATTATACGGTAATTTTATATTCACCTAAATTGGTTATATTGCAAAAATATGCTTTGAAACCATTGTTATAGAAACATGAAACAACCCTATTTGTTCACCACTGACTTTATAATGTTTTCAAATTTTTAAAAAAATCAATGTCTAGTTTTCGAGAAATCGATCGCAGCAGTTCCCGGTGAGACACCTTGTATTATACAATTATTTCATTAAAACCAAAATCAGTTATATTGCAAAACAATGCTTTGAAACCATTGTTATGGAAACATGAAACAACCCTGAGCTAATCCTCAATATAATCGCAGCAGCTGTCTCATCTAAGAGATAAGATGTAAGGGTTATTGTAGGTTATGTAGCCCTAGGTATGTTTATCTTTATCAAATACGTAGTCTATTTAACCACAGCATGTGGTCGTAGTTAGCTTGCTTACGATATATATGATGTGTTAGGTAAGTGTGTAATACATTTAACAGGTCAATATTGTTAATGTAAGAGATTGATATGTTGATTTAAAGCTATTGATTTAATTGCTCTGAAATAATTCTTGGGTATAGAGCAATTTGGCAACAATATTAATACAGTAGGACTCACATAAATAAATTATTTTTACAGTATAACATAATTTCATTTAATTAAAATTTCAATTAACAAATTATCAACTTTCTTGTTTTAACTGAAATCTTCTTCATAATATTTGTTTAAAGAATTATGCTTAAAATTATAAGCGTGTTTTATGTTTAATGTCTTCTAACCAAATCTAATTGTTTTTGACATATTTTTAATTTTATGCCAAAAATGACATGTGCGGACCAATACATTTACAATAATTTTATTATTTATCGTCACCTTAATTGTAAAACCACCCTTCATTTTAAATGAAACATGCATTGCTATCTTTAGCCTTATAAAATTAGGCCTAAGATGGCATTAAAATCACATTTTTTATTAATTAATTAATTGTAAAACTACCGAATACCAGTTATTATAAAAAAATGTGATTTTGTGCCATCTTTAGCCTAATAAAGGCTTTAGCCTAATAAAAGGAGGTTAACAGGAGCTTTTAGCCTTTTTTTATTATGCTAAAGATGGCAATTTATGTTTTATTAAAAATGGAGTTAGGTAGTTTACAATTAAGGTAACGTTATATTATTTAAAGAATATTATAATTAAACAATATATAAAAAAAACTTTGTTAAACGGTTTAATTGTACCAGAAGCTAAAAAATAATTTAATAGTTCTAGCTACCAGATTGCACTAATCTTCTTATTATTTGGGGTTTTAATAAGACAAATAATAAAACCGTTGGGCGTAGCGCACCCAGAATAGATATTATGATAGAAATTTCAAGTGTCCGACTACTGAATAAATTTTTTTTTTTAAATTTTACAAAATATTTCCAATATTTTTTTTGTGTACAACAGAAAAAATACTTATGTGTGTGTTGTGGGACTATATTTTACGTTTTGATAAATAAACTAAACTAATAATTGATAAAAATTGCTTTGTAGCAATAACATATTATTTATTTTGCATATTTTACACACTTTATCTGTAAATAAAGCATGAAAAATAAACGTAAAATTTACAAAAGAAATATTATGTACTATTTGCATAACCTTCAATGCCAAAAATACATATTTTATCTGTAAATTTTACAAAAAGGATAAATAAATTCGTTTACAGATCCTCTGTGTCTCTTGACAAAATGGCGAAGGAATTTTTAGTAAATAAACTGGAGCATTTATTTTTAAAAAACTAATTGATATATCGAACTAAAAATGAAAAATAAATAATAGTTTAAAAACTAAAAAACACGCTTTTATATGCAACCGAACTGAAAATTAGAAAATAATTTTTCATTACAAAGAGTTTGTCACTTCAGAATAAAAGCGTGGGGTGCTTAATATATTAAATGTTATAATTATTCTATTTGCAAATATCTATGAGGGAAAAGTTATGAAAAATAGTAAAATGCACCCCACGCTTTTTACTTTGAAGTGACAAACTCTTTGTAATGAAAAATTATTTTCTAATTTTCAGTTCGGTTGCATATAAAAGCGTGTTTTTTAGTTTTTTAAACTATTATTTATATAATAAAGGTATTATTTAAACAAAGGTATCGCCATAGGGTTGCCTAAAAAATATGGGCACGGCTATAGCCAATAAAAGAAAAGTTAGTTTTAAAATTTTTAAGTTGGGGTATAATGTCAATTTTTATTATTTTATTTTAAATGACAGTACTAATATACATTTTGTTTCTTGGGTTTTATATTTAAAGCTGTGGTAATTTTTAAACTTTAATTTTTTTTTGGTACATTCTGTCCCAAGCAGCAAGCTGACGTCCTATTGACTTCTCTTTTTAGTCGTTTTTGGTTACATTTGGTCAGCAAAAACGTCATAAGATGACGACAAAATGACGTTAAATTGACCTCCCTAAGTCACAGACAAAAGACGTCCCGTTAATGACGTCATAATGACGTCTTTAAGATGACGAAAAATTGACACATATCCTTTTTTTAAAGCTAAAATGATCCGATATTTTATTGAAAAATTGAAATAGAAAAAAACTCCTTACTGCTTGCAATTTCCTTGCACTGCAAGGTCGCATATCTCAGACACTGTCCAACCTGGAGATGCAGATTTTTACACTAGCCGAAGATATTTCTTTCGAAGCTAATTGAGATCACCAACCTCGCAGACTGATCTCGAACTATTTTGGTTTCATCGGTACGGTGTAGGCAAGAAAAAGCGAAGATGTTGAATAAACATAGTAGTTTATTGTCCATTGCGCCATCACTCGGTAGAGTTTTTTCCTATTTCAATTTTGTAAAATTCTTTGTTTTATTTTTCTGTCATATGATATTTCAGTTGGATTTTGACACGAATCATATAATATCACAAAATTTTTCTGGCGGGTTTTCTAAACATGACGTCATTACATTTTTAAGAGCTAGTATGACAAAAAAATGACGTCGAAAAGACGTCACTTTAACGACGTCAAAAACACGTTATTAAAATGACGTTAAAATGACGTCATAGTTTTGGTCTGATGACGTCCTATGACCAAAAATTACTTAAAAATGACGTCATAATAACGTCAGCTTGCTGCTTTGGGTAATATTTAAAAACATGTATTTTAACTAGCATACGTACGTATTTAAAAATATAGGGTTTGCCATTATACAAAGTGTGTCAAAAATTTGACACACTTTGTATTTGAAATGAGGCTATGTTTTTAAACGAAATATGGCCTTGACCAAATTTTTTAGGCAGCCCTATGGCGATACCTTTGTTTAAGTACTATTTTTAATATAAAACAGTTTTTATTCGGTTAACAGATGGGTGAAGGTAGCCTCCTATTCGGATCTCGTACTATATATCATTTTACCAACTAAATAGATGTCTGGTACGTGGTATTTAATTAACAAGACTTAAATTGACTTTTTGTGTGCTTTTAAATTAATTGAACCACCTAATAAAATATTTCGTTTACAAAAAATATTTCAAATTCTTTCAAACCTTCGCAAAAGTTAATTGAAAAAACCATCACGAACTTTGAGATCCGATACACAGTTTTCCGTGTGGGAAACCTTGTAATATACAGTAATTTCATTAAAACCTAAATTAGTTATGTTGCAAAACAATGCTTTGAAACCATTGTTATGGAAACATGAAACAACCCTGTTTGTTCATCATTGACTTTTTATAATGTCTTTGAGTTTTAAAATAATTCCAATGTCTAGTTTTCTAGAACTCGATCACAGCAGTTTTCGGTGAGACAATCCTGTAGGGTTGACACGATAATTTCATTAAAACCTCAAATTGGTTTATATTGCAAAACAACAAGCTTTAAAACAATTGTTAAGGAAACATGAAACAATCCTGCAGTCTTTGTTTACCACTGACTTTAGAATGTTTTCAAATTTAAAAAAATTCCAATTAAAAGGTTATTAATATAAAAATTATGAATATACCAAAATTATTACTAAATACATTTAATATACTTTAAATTACTCGTAAATAAATTAACTCCAAACCAATAATTTAAAGGTATCGACCCTTTAATCTCAATATTTAAATATATTTTACCACCTAATAAAATATTTCGTTTACAAAAATATTTCAAATTCTTCAAACTCGCAAAAGTTAATTGAAAAAACCATCACGAACTTTGAATCCGATACACAGTTTCCGGTGGAAACCTTGTAATATACGGTAATTTCATTAAAACCTAAATTAGTTATGTTGCAAAACAATGCTTTGAAACCATTGTTATGGAAACATGAAACAACCCTGTTTGTTCATCATTGACTTTATAATGTCTTTAAGTTTTAAAATAATTCCAATGTCTAGTTTTCTAGAAATCGATCACAGCAGTTTCCGGTGAGACACCTTGTATTATACGATAATTTCATTAAAACCTAAATTGGTTATATTGCAAAACAATGCTTTAAAACAATTGTTATGGAAACATGAAACAATCCTGTTTGTTTACCACTGACTTTAGAATGTTTTCAAATTTAAAAAAATTCCAATTAAAAGGTTATTAATATAAAATTATGAATATACCAAAATTATTACTAAATACATTAATTATACTTTAAATTACTAGTAAATAAATTAACTCCAAAACAATAATTTAAAGGTATCTACCCTTTAATCTCAATATTTAAATATATTTTACCACCTAATAAAATATTTCGTTTACAAAAAATATTTCAAATTCCTCAAACTCGCAAATAGTCGATTGGAAAAACCATCACGAACTTTGAATCCCATATCAAATAAAATATAGTAGGGACGTGGCGACCGGGGCTATAACTCATACATATACAGGGATTCTTGCAAAATATGGGTACTTAAGGCATCTCACCCGAATTCTATTCTGATTTTTACGTTTTCCTTATTTTCCGGAACATTCGTCATCTCAAATACATTATTTTATGTTTTCAATTGATGCCAATGCAAACACCGTACATTTACGAGTGAATTTTTTATTTCTTCGGCCATTTGTAAACCTAACAGGGTAATACAAGTGATCCATTATATTTTTATGCGGCCGAGAAGGTGAGTTTCAGCATGGGGAAAAGCAATAAAATTATTTTACGTAATATCGAAACAGGATATTATTTACGTTTTTTTTTCTTTCTTTTAAATGACGCAATGCAGAAAGAAATTTAAAAAAATATGTTTAATAAAATTTACAGGGTATTATTCATATGAAAATATAAAATTGTTTTATTTCGTGCACTTTTTATTAAAATCTAAAATGCGTAGCAAAGTGCTCTTGGTAAAACCATCATCAGTGTTACTTGTCATGCAGAAGTCATCGCCATGGAATGTATATACAAGTCATATAAATATTTAAACGATCGGGTTTCCAATTCACAAAAGCAATTCACTTAATAAAACTTTGTTTAAAACATTTACTCCTTACGACCATTTTGTTGTTTCTTGCTTAACAAGTAGCACTGATTAATGATGGTTTACCTGCTATGCATTTTAAAATGTAATAAAACATTTACACGAAATACAAGAGTTTAATTTTTTTCTCATAATTTTACGTGCTGACCGCTACATTCGCCTTCTCACCCGGGATAAAAACCCTTGGGTTAAAACCCCAGGTAGAAATCGGCTTAAAAACTTGTCAAATAGGGTAATTCTTCAGTAATCTTTTACCTGTATTGCATATGGGTAACGGTATCAACCGGATTTTAATTGAAACCTACCATCCGCACATATGTGCGCTGCTTATTTAATTTTACAGGAACTATTTTTCTTTCGAATCGTACCGTCCCGTCCGTCGGATTTATTTGAATATCTGCGTACCTTAAGCTGTATTTAGTGAGGTGAACCATTTTATGAGACAAAAATAAAACTTTGCACTGGGGTTGGTATACAATTAAATTTACAATCATGTTTTTTAATGTCTTATTGTTTTTTTTTTAATAAAAAATTGACAACATAAAAAAACATTTTTAATTAAACAAATAATTACGTCACCCGACAGTTATCGTGGATAAAGCTATCACGGGGATATCATAAATATCAAACAAGAGACGATTTCGGCCCGCTTTGGTACCCCAGTTTGGTTGGTTAAATGCCTACCAACCAATTTCGGATGTCAATATAGTGACGTCACGCCAACTTTGGTACCCTCTTTGGTTTGTCAAATGCTATACCGTGGCTTGCGGGTCGGTAAATAGGTTTGGTATGATCTCATTTTTTTCTAATGTTGTTGGTCTTCCTTTGTGGTCTTTCTCTATTTTTTTTTTTTTTTTTTTTGATAAGAAAACAGCCTAGCCCCAATAGTAATAATTGTAAATATTTAAATTTAAATATTACTGCTAAATAAACAATGTTTAAAAATACAATAAAATGTTAGGGACTATTCTTCTTCTATTAATCTACCAAAAATGTACCAAAAGAATTCGGATGCTACCATACACAGACGTAACGGTTGTGACGTGAAACATACCCATTGTCATACATAACCAAAGTCGGAGTACCAAAACGGGCCAAAATCGCCTTAGATGTAAATTTTTTAAAATTCTGCGTTGGTTGCTAAAGTAACTTTTAGTTTCGGCCCACGGAAGAATGTCTAAAAAGTAATACTTTTAAACCTTAAAAAATTCAGTAATGTTAACATTACATACGTGGTTGTAAATAAAATTATTTTACTTAGGAACAATATCTTGAAAGTAAAATAAAAAATATTTTTAACAGAGCGGACTTTGCGGCAGTTGATCCGACCCCAACTCCTTCCACTTTGGCCCAGCCCACTTTGGCTCCAATCAATAAGATCCAACCTATAGCTTCTTTCACTTTGTCTCCAACCTACAGAATTAAAGGGATTCGGCCACGTGGCGACCGTGTAGCGAACATCATCCTAAAAATACCCCCTTAATCCTATTGGTGGAGCCAATGTGGAAAAATATAAAAGTGGAAGGAGTGAGGGTCGGATTAACAGCCGCAAAGCCTACTTACCGTTTCGGGTTACTTCTGGTTAACAGTGTAAGCTTCTTTTATAGTAAATTCCTGGTTATATTACTACTGATATAGGTTGCAAACACTTCTTTAGTGAGAGACACCGATGCATGTTTAAATATTGTTAAGACCGGCACTTTTTGCAATACCATTTTTGTTTTGGTATAAATACACTTCTAAAGCAGTGTGTATAAAATTCATAGGAATATGTTTAAAAGCTATGAAAACCCAAAAAGGTATATTAAAAAAACTACAGTGAGTCAACAACCTATCATCTTGCTCCTCTAGCGACTGTTAAATCCTGATTAAGTATATGCTTGGAGAACAATAGTCTGAAGGTAAACTAAAAAATATAGGTACCAGTTTGTTTAAATTAGTTTTGGCACAAAAAGACCTACTGCTTTTAGCTAATAAATGTTATTTAAGTTTCCTTTCCGTAGAAAAACGCTATGGACGTCAGCTAACCAAATTAAAACAACCAGAATCCGGAGGCGCTCTTTTATCTTAATACAACTTTATGTACAAAGAACATCTGTAAAAACTTTTAATAAAACTGGGCTAAGCCAACAGTGACAGACTCTATTTGTCAGCTTGGCCTTTTAAATTATCTAGTCTGGCAATGGTTTTTTCGTAATATAGTCCGGAGATGTGCAAATATTGAAAAATATGCTGAGTAAATTAAAAAGCTGGAATTAGAAAAGATTTACCTTTAGTTTAAACCGTACGTATGTAATTATTTTATAATGTTTTGCATTAACCGAGTTTAAATACTTATTTAGTATTAAAAGAAGGACTTTGTACTAAGGATTATTTTAATAACAAATCTAATTTACCCTTATTTTATAAACGCTTTTACTTAGCTGTTTCTAATTTATTTGTTTGGGTCAAATTTATTAATTGAAATTTGACCCCTTGCTTACCAGGAACTGATCTGGAATTTGCTATTTAAATCTTGATGACAAAACAATATAATACTTATTTTATAATTATATAGAATTTATATGAATAATAAATGAAAAGACTTAATTGATAAATTAAAGCTCATTAAAAAAAACATCAGATGGCCGCCGCCACAAAATAACGGATTACATATTGTCAGTGTAAACCACTTTTTATAAAATAGTCATACATATAAGTGAAATAACAAAAAAATGTTGTGATTCTACAGTGCATTTCTTTAATACTCTCCCTTTTATGTTCTTAACGAATAAGTCAAAAAAATAACTTTGGGATATGAAATTGTTACACAAATAATATATTTTAAATAAAAATTGACAAATAAAAATTTTAAGATGGCGGCTGGGCGCCTATCTACAATTTTACCTTAGTGCCGATAATAGAAATTATATCTATTATTTTACAGATTTAAGTGATCATATTTTAAAAGCTATTAAAGACAGATGTATTAAATGTAGTATTTTTGTAAAGCTTTTTAAAATACCTGTTTATGCTGACCTAATAAACGAAGTATTCCATTAAAAAAAATCTTTTCCACACGTTTTTGGCTTACTCTGTCTAAATATACGGACCAACCCTGTACATTATTTTAAAGCTTCTAATGGGTACTTTAAATCCTAAAATATAAAGTCAATACCTTTACCTACTAAAAATAACAATACTAAAAATTACTGTAATATCTGATTTGGATAGCTATATCTTCAAAACCAATAAAGTTAGATGTATTTAATGTGGTATTTTTTAAGCTTTTTTAAAGATCTTTGTAATGTAAACATAATATATTGGGTAATTCGTTAAAAAGTATACTTGTTGTTTTTCCCTGTATATAATCAGCAGTATCGCCAATTAAAAGATATTCAAAAGAGCTTTGGGAAAATAGCACAGTAGGTACATGAAACCTTATTAGTTTCTGGAAATATGACCACCCAAAGCAGGTATTTAGGCCAGTTTTTAGGTAGTAGGTGAAAATATTGACTTTATATTCTAGGGTTTTAAAGTACTCGTCAGGACCTTTAAATAATGGCCACAAGGCTCTCTTTTCCATTAAACTTTTTTTTCGCAGATTGCGCCCAGCAGCCATCTTGAAATTTTCATCTGTTAAATATACCTTAAAATATAATATAAGTGCATCAATTTCATCTGCCAATTTTTTTTTTTAATTAATTCGTAAGAAAATATTAGATGGGGGGTTATTAAAGAAATGCACTGTAGATGTATAACTATTAATTACTATTACCTTAATCCAAAAATGGACGTTTTGGGTGAAAGAAAGTGTAATAAGTTTGTTCGAGTTTTTCGTAAGTATATTCGGTAATTATCTAAAAGGGCACCGGCAGTATCTTGCAAGCATTTAAACTAGACCAGTTCGCAGAATTGGATTTGGGAGGGGTAAGAAAGTACCAAGAACAAAATTTAATAACATGAAAAAAGTAAAGAGCCAAAGAAAAAAATAAAGAGCTAAAAGAAAGGTTTATACCCACAAACCGGCGGCACACTTACCAGAATAAAAATACTTTCATTTGCAAATAAAAATATTAAAGAGCCAAAAAGAAGTTCCTCACCCACAAACCGGAGGCAAACCTACTAGAATGAAAATACTTTCATTCGCAAATAAAAATGTTGAAGACCAAAAAACAAAACGGTCCTTACCTTTAAAAATTGTACATAAGCCAAGTTCTTTAATTTTCCTTTTGAGGAGGGAAGGGCAAAAATAGACTATTAATCGTCTATTTTCACTGTTTACACAGATTCAGGCCTTACACAACCATCACTTTCGCCGAAAAGCCCATTCACACCACTCCTGTGAAAGGGGGAGGGCATTACCACCATTGCTATCCTTTCCGCGTACGGATCTGATCTAAACCAAAATAAATATTTTAACCTACTCCCGATATACAGTGTGGTCCATTAACTGTGCAACAAATGAATAATTTTTTTATTTGCAATTTGTCAGAAAACTTTGTTCTTCATAAAAGTTGGTAAATGCTCTCAAACTTAATAAGCAGTATTTAGTTTTAATAAAAGTTTTATGGTATACAGGTTTGGTCAAAAAGATTAAAAACTGCTTAAAAGTAAAGTACCGTTATTTTTAAAAATACATTTTGAGTTATCTATTCTACACTTCCATAAAAATTTAAAAGAAAAATTTTACAAGGTAAATAGGAAATTTTTATACGCACTTTTATAATTTATAGTATTAAAAAGCATATTTAATTTTGGGGCCCTATTAAATTTCCTTGCAACAAACTTGAAGTTAGCGGTTAGCTAAAAGAAAATATAAATTCAGTTTAATTTTACAAATTTGATTCGATTTGAATAAATTTGGTAAAAAGTCGGTTTGTTAACACTTGTTTAAAGAAATATTTATTCAGAATATTAAAAATTTGTATCATACAGGGTCAAATTTTCAAAAAAATAAAATTTTGAATAAGAGACCATGACTTGTTATTAAGACATAACTTTTGATTCTTAATACCTTTTTTAATTACCATTTTGTCGTATTTTTAAAATTAAGGGTACTTTACTCTTAAGCAGTTTTTTGACCTACTATGTATATTATTTAACTTTTAATAAAACTTACTACTGCTACCACACTGTATAGCTCTTTAAAAAAATACAGATTAATTTTATTAAATTACATTTCTGAAATAATTAAAAATTGTGCCTTTTAGGCCTTAAGGAAAATCTTACAATAACAAAAACAGACACACTAGAACCACTAAAATATACGGTGAAGTTTTGCCTGTAAGGAAAAAAATACTTGAGACTTGCAAGGGAAAATGAAAATTTTAATCAGGTTTCTTATATTTCTTCTAGAATCTAGTTTCGTTAGAGATGCAAAGAAAATAAATTTTACCAAATTTAATTAAATTTTGTTAGTAGAGGTATAATAACCTCGTATTATAAATTTTTAAATTAAAAATGTCTTTCTTATTTCTATCCTGCCACCAAATTTGACTGAAGTTGTAACCATAAGGGTAATTTAAATTAATTGTTCGTCATAAGTAACTTTGTTATTAGGTACCTACTACTAAATACTTAGTTTAAATAAGCAAACTAGTAGCATTTTTCACGCTCTAAGATCAGAAAAAAATTGACAATTGGGTTTAAAGATTTTAAAGTAAAATATATCGACTTTTAAATGGAATATTATTATTAAATGTATATTTTATATTTATTAAACATATCTTTAAATATCCTTGTAAAATAGTCTTCAAGAGATATATCCAACTTTTCATAGTTTCGGAAATATACCAATCCTCAAGAGTTTGATACTAAACTAGGATTGTATATGGTATCAGCATTAAAAAGGTATTTTAAAAAGCTTTAAGAAAATACCACATTTGATATGTTTGTCTTTTATAGTTTTGGAAATATAGCTATTCAAATGTAAAAAATAGTAAATATTTTTCCTGTTTTATTTCTGGCACTAAACTTACTGCTTATGTTTTTAGATTTAAATGGCCATATCTTCAAAACTATAAGAAATAGACATATCCAATTTAGTATTTTCCCTAAGCTTCTTAAAATATCTATTTATTTTTAATACAGGTTGTTTTATTTAAAAAAATGCCAGATTCCTGAAGATGACCATATTTCCGAGACTATAAAAAATTAAATATATCACATGTGAATTTTTTTTAAATTTTGAATGATCTTTCGAATCATGATAAAATTCCATTTAGAAAAAGATTGTTTTGCTAGTCAAAAACCCAATTGTAAATTTTGCTAATTTAAACTATATCATATCTCGAATAATAACAAAGGTACCCATGACAAAGACATCATTTGGATGACCCTGTATAATAATATTTATCAGCGGTAAATTATGGAAGGTTTATATCTGACATTTACTGCATGATATTTATGTCAGACAGACAATTCTGGCTAACGTAAACGGTCAAAAATTTATCTCTGATAAAAAAATTTATTGTTTACCTTTCTGCCTGCCATAAATATCATGCAATAAATGTCAGATGTAAACTTACCATTATACCTTCAATATACGTGTGTACGTATACTCTGTCAATATACGTCCGCTTTAGTGATTTCAGCCAGCAGCATTCTATAATAATTTTTTTTTTGTACATGGGAAAACCTAATCAAACATATTAAAAAAAAACTTTTAAAATGCGTAAAAAGTTATATAACATGTTAACTTATAATGCAACTATATAGGATAATTTGTCAGAAAAATATTTAACAGTTTGCCTAACCTAGGTCTTTCTTACAAAATTATCTAATTTCAGGTCTATTAACAGAAACGTAATACCAATATAATATTTTCTGATATAATATACTTTCTAATTCCTTTTCCTAAAAATAATTTGAGGTTCTAACCTAACGACATCTTTCCAAGTCAAAAATAAAAGGCTTTAATATATAAAAACAAAAGTTATTAGAAAAACTAAGGGAAATAAAACAAAGTTATTTAAAGTTAAGTACCATCTTTTAAGGATACCAAAAAGAAATCTTTCTTTTTCGACAGTTAGGAGAAGAACTGCTTTTTATGTACTTCACAGGAACACTCTCTTGTGACCCGTTTCGCCTACCCAATAGAACTTATTAACCTGGCTGCATCGGATCCACGGTAAATATCACGAGAAGGAAGAGTCTCTTATATTTACAACTTCGTTATTCGACGGTGAGAGATACAGCGGCGGCTGGTGAATTAGATGGGCACAACACACGCCATTGTTAAATATGCCATTTTTTTATTGTTAATTATTACAGTCCATAAAATCACTTTGTCCTACCAAATTGGCCATCAATTGCCGCCGCTAAAGATACATTTTCACTATTGACCCCTTACTGAAAAACATTGTACAGTTTAGTGTTCTGCTTTTGTTGATTTTTTAATATATCTTATTGCTCGCGTTTTATTAGGGGCGCAATTTTTAAGAAAATGATCTGCTGTATTTATAAATATCAGAGACCAAATATTTAAATTTAAGCTACAATCCCTTACTTATCCCCGTAACGTCATGGCATGTAATTAAGAAAAATATTTTTTTACTTAAAAAAAAAAATTATTTCCTTTATTTGTATTTAACAAATTTAGGTCTGCTTGTCCTTGCATATTCTTTGGCATTAACTTCTGACACTTAAAAAGTTGTCTGAGAAAAAAGGATCTTTTCTCTTGCTAAATAACTTTTGAAACCCCATCATTACCTTACGGACGTTAAAAAAAAGGCCAAATGATGGTGGGCACAACTAAAGATGACTGTAACTTAATAGGGGTTTATTTAAGGACAGACTTTTCTAGAAGAAAATATTTGGATCTTTAAATATTTGTAATAAATTTTAAAACCCCACTGTTAAATTTAAAATGACATTACTGGAGTTATAATTATTTAAATTTATTGTATTTTTTTACGATCATTATTGTTGTTAAAGAGGTTAACTTCTTTATTTTGATAAAATACAAAGAACTATACAAAGTATTTTAATATGCAGTGTAACAGTAAATGCAACATTAAGTCAACCAAACAATCAGGTTACCACAAATTTTACTATGATTTTTTTTGGTATATGTGTCACTTAAGGTAGTATTACCGGTGTAAGAATTAATGTTCAGAAAATTATGAAACTTAGCAAACTGGTTCTTTATAATAAGAATAACAACCAGTTAAATTTTCAAAGATCTACAGAGAACACTGAAAAAAAATTATAAATATTATAAAATAATTGCTTTTAACATTGATATTTATGGAAAAATCACAGATTTTATTTTACTTTACAAAAACTGACGTTTAGATTTTAAAGAAAGTTGTATAAACGGAAGAATAGACAATTCTGAACATTTTGGCTAATTAAAATTTGACCATCAGAGCTTGTAATACTAGTAATGATATGTGGTAACGCCGCGCCGCCGAAAGGTTATGATGCGCCCGAAAAAGTTTATCGAATACGGTCCAATACGTTTTTTGGTTACAAGATCCAATGAGTAATAATAAATATTTGCAATTATTAGAAAACATGTTTTTTTCCGAGTGTTTTTAAGTAAACAATTCGACGAGCATAATCCGCTGTATCAATATTTACGTAGTTTGACAGGTCGGGTGACAGAAACTTTTCATGTTTATCCTTAAATTTATGTGCGACTTGACCTTGTTTTACATTTTTTTTCAGTTACTTTTTGCCTTTTCAATATTTTTTTTTTGTGATATGATAAGGGTGGTTTAAAGATTTTATTAGTAAATAATCATAACAATTTAAAACCGATAACTTGTTTAAAAATGCTTGTGTAGTAGATTTTTGCGTAAGTTTTTTATTGTTTTTACGCAGCGTTGCCGAATATAAAACCACGGTAGTCTAATTACCTTCGGCACTCATTTTACTCATGTGGTATCGGTAGAACTACCTTAACTTAAAATTTAGTAGCTTGTAATTTAGTAGAAATAATTAAAAATTTGTAGTGCAATAAATTTAAAGATCTTGTAAATTATTATTATATAATTTATACGGTCGTCACAAAGACGTAATACGCAACACATGCATAAAGTGTCTTTCTTTAAATCATCGAATTGCGGCATTTGCCTTACGGCTTGTGCTGTCTAACTCTTATTTATAGAACAATTATTGCATTACTTAATGCACTGGTTACAAATAATACTATTTAAACTTTATCCTTTATTCTCTATCATTAACAGGGGTGCACTGGTACAAAATAATTAAAAATGTTTTTCAGCAAAAAATGTTAACACCCTGTAGTAAAAGTTTAAAGGTCTAGGACATATTATCTTCATATAAACTTTTCTTTCTAAAATAGGTCAAGGAATTATATTTTTTATTTTTAGCCATTAATGAATTAATGTATAAAAATGAGATATTTTTGAAAAAACTTTAAAAATTGCTTTAATTTCTACAAAAGCAACCTTTAATTAAAAAAAAAAACATGTACTTTCCTTAATTTTGGCGTAAAAGAAAGTAAAATTTAATAATATGTAAAAGTCATAATGGCGTCTTTAAGATGACAAAAATTGACGCATATACTTTTTTCAAAAGCTAAATTGATATGATATTTTATTTGAAAATTGAAATAGAAAAAATCGCCTTACTGCTTACAATTTCCTTGTAAGCAAGTAATGCAAGATGCAAGGTCGCATCTCTCGGGACACTGTCCAACCTGGAGATGCAGATTTTCACACTAGCCGAAGATATTTCTTTCAAAGCCAATTGAGATCACCAACCGCAGACCGGTCTCGAACTATATTGGTCTGATCGGTACGGTGTAGGCGAAGATGTTGAATAAACGTAGTAGTTTATTGTCCATTACGCCGTCTATCGGTAGAGTTTTTCCTATTTCAATTTTGTAAAATTATTAGTCTTATTTTTTGTCATATGATATTTTCGTTGGATTTTGACACGAATCATATAATGTCATAAAAATTTTCTGGTGGGTTTTCTAAACATGAAGTCATTTGATTTTTATGAGCTAGTATGACGAAAAAATGACGCGAAAAGACGTCACTTCAACGACGTCAAAAACACGTCAATTAAATGACGTTAAAATGACGTTAAAATGACGTTATAATGACGTCAGCCTGCTGCTTGGGATATCGAGAAATCGTGTTGACCGGTGTCCTTTAATTCCATAACTCGTTACGAAAATCTGACTTTTGCTAATTTGTAATATTGAAAAGCAATCTTTTTTATATTAGCTCTAGTCAATTTTCCCATTTCTTGAGATACTCCACATCGTGGTATTGCCGACGAAATGTGGTTATAATTTATAATAAGCGCATCTTTAAATCTAAATGATCACAAATAAATCTTAATTATCACATCGTAAATCGCAAAATCACAAAAACGAACCGGTTAAGTGACTTGAGGTCCCTTTCGACGGCTTTACAGCTTACCTCCTCCATAAATAGGGTGCATTGGCTGTGGTAACTATTTATCAGCACAATCTGTAGCTTTACCATTAGTATGCCGCCATGCCGCGGTCCTCGTCGGAAAAGATATACGGCCCAGATAACCTGGAGAAATAAATCCAAGGATTAGGCGACGGCGGCATGATCAAGTCCCCAACTAGCTTAGGCGGTTGCTCGATGGAAATAGACGCCATCTGTTAATGGCATTTGCCTTATTTAGGCTGGAATAATTAATAATCCTTAGTTTATAGTAAAATATTGTGCGCTTAAAATACATTTATACACTAAAATAGAAGATGGCTTATGCTTATTTTACTATGGCAGTTTTTTATTTCTGAAGATTAACCCCGCGAGCTACAGAAATCGTAAGTTGAAAAGTATTTTAAACTGTACCCAGCCACTTAAGATGTTTTCCATGGTCCGTTAAGTACATATATGGACAAAGCTTTACGCGAATCATCCGGCGTTCGATAGGCCAAATTTGAGCCATTGGAAGAGGAATAATGTGTCCGCGTAGCGTATGTCTATCTGTAGTTTTACATGTCGCAATTATCTGGCTTCGTCTTGCATTTTATCCAAAAATTTACATTTTGATTTTAGATTTAAAATTGTAGCATTTAAATATGCTTTATACCAATTTTTTACACACTAAAGCAACACACTAAATTAATAACAGAAATAGTAAACCAGCAGCCGATTAAACATTTTTTTTTCCTGCAAAAAATGGTCTACATCACTTGGGAGGTATTGCCAGGTTACGCGCGATATTCTTTTAGTACTTCTGTTACCACATTGTTTTTTAAATTACTTTTAATTACAGAAAAAAATTGTACAGAAGAGAAAAAAGTTTTATGTTTTAGCTCGAGCTGTAATGTCTCCCGACCCGAAGCAAAGAAAGACTATAAACCGAGAGCTAAAATCTTTTTTTTGTGTATAATACATTAACATTAAACATTACAAAGGTTATGATGCGCCCGAAAAAGATTATCGAATACGATATATGGGAACATAAAATTGATGCCAGTCCAATACGTTTTTCGGTAACAAGATCCAATGAGTAAAAAAATATGCGCAATTGTTAGAAAACATGTGTTTTTCGAGTGTTTTTAGGTAAACAATTCGACAAATTCTGCAAAAAAACGATGATTCACTGTTAAAAACACATAATTTCAATACGAACCGAATTAGACTAGACCATAGTTTTTTAAAGTACTCAAAACGAAAAAGGGCCACTTCTTCATAAACCTTTATTTTACGTCGATTGTAATTAAACGAAAGTATTATTTTACGATCACAAGGTGGACTTAACTACAGCCTTACTCGTACAGCTTTAAACAATTTTTTTGTGTTGGTATCTTAAAAAAATGTAACACATTTTAATGTAAAGAATGCCTTATCAGGGCGTATTAAATTTGCTCCTGTATTTATTAGTCCAGTGTTAATTTTACAGTAAAAACATGAATATTGCTGTTCTAGGTAGAAGAATACGCCGTAGAGTCTTCCTAAATGAAATTGAAATCGCTAGGGCTGTAACGTAAATTCAAGAACGTGTTTCCAGAAGAAGAGCCGCAAAAATTCTAAATGAGTCGTGCTGCTTTAAACAGAGCAGGAACTTGGTATTTACTTTATGGCATTATCAGAAGGATGCCCTATCCTCAATGGCAAAGGGTCACGTTAACTCGAGAAGACCATTTATTAAGTCTGTGGGTGATTAGGAAACGAACCAATACTACACGAGCGCTTTAAAATCAGTTAGCAGCCACAACAGGGATCAGAATTTCTGATCAAACAATACGTAATAGACTTTATTTCATCCTGTAAATCCACTTACCCTGTATTAATTTGGGGCCGGTAAATTGAACATTACGGTACCTGGTACCGTAATGTGTTATCTAGCAACGTTGTCATGTATCATTATAAATGTCCACGTGATCATTTTTTTTATCTTTGGACAATCTACGAAGGCTGAAAGCCTAAATACTAACGTACCGTGGGTGTCTTAAGCAGGGTAAGAGAAAGTTTATTAACACGGGACTTAAAAACTTGAAGATTTGGGGGAAGGAAAGACCTCCGCTGGCAGTAGGTTCCACAGTCTAGAAAGACTAGGGATAAAAGAACGAACGAAATGGGAAATTCGGGGCTTGTCCAATTGAACCGTATAGGGATGCATACGCGCGGCACCACGAGTTTCTCTGTTGGGAGCTACAAGAGCAGGGACTATACTGGATAATTCGTCGGAGCTGAAGCCGTAAACGTATCTATAGAAGAGCGATAGATCTCCCACAGCTCGACAATAGGCAAGAGAAGGAAGTCTTTGAGTAACTAAAGGATCATTAATAAGACGAACAGCCCTTCTTTGAATGGCATCAAGAATGCTGAGGGTTGTAGGGGATGCCATTCCCAGACATGAGAACAATATTCCAGAGAGGGTCGAATTTGGGACACATACAAAGTGTATAAATTGGAAGGAGAAAAATACTTTTTGGCTCGGAAAAGAAATCCAAGCTTTTTGAAGCCTGGCTAGCTATAGATACAATGTGTTTATGCCAGTTAAGGTTATTCTCAAATGTGACGCCCACAAGGTTAAATGTGTCCCCGCTCTGCAAAACCTGACCACTCATAAGCAAAGGATGAGTATTTGATGATTTTTTTCGCGACAAGGAACATGATTGTGTTTTGGATGCATTAAATTAAACGAGATTTTTAGCGCCCCAATCCAAGATCAAATTAGGATCCTGTGAAAAAGATATCTGCATCTCCCTGCGTTTGCTTTCCAAGTCGGGTTGAGAGATTGGTTTGGGAACAATGGGATCATTGTTGTTATGCCTTCATTAATGTCATTTTTGGATGCCAAAATGAAATTAAATCTTAAAATATTCATATATTAAGCGATTTTCATCTGATATTAGGATATGTAGAGGAATTTCTACTTGTACTTAAAATATATATATTTTTTTACCAACTTTAGAAAATAAAAATAATCAGATTACCACAAAGCAGACTTCTTATTACATTTTTAAAGTATTTTGTTTAACTAAAGTTGGTAATTTCTATTTTATTTAAACCTATATTTAGCGTTACCTATTTAATACCATTTAGGAACTTCTACTTGTAAAATATATTTTTCTACAAACTTTAGAAAATAAAAAAAAATGTCATAATACTATAAAAGAGACTTTTGTTACATTTTTAAAAATATTTTGTTTTACTAAATTTGGTAATTTCTATTTAATTTGGACCTATCTAGCGTTACCTATTTAATACCGTTTGGGAGTTACAACTAATATAATATTTTTTTACCAATTGACGGTGACAAGCGAAGAATAATCATAGTTACCTATGATAGGGGAACAATGCTGTTATCTACGTAATTTAAGTAAAATAATTTAAAACTAACATGTTCTTTTAAAATTTAATGAAATAATATTTATTCATTTATTTTCATTAAGACACTATGAAATAAAAATCTTACACGATACACGTCCGTTAGGTGTTATTACAGTACGAGATGTTTATGGACGAGGCACGCAGGAGCTGAGTCTGGAATATAAACGAGTACCAGTCACCTACCGGACTTATAACGTAAAATACTATTACTAGTCCTAGTTGCGTGCTAGGAGGTTGGTTGAAGTGCCTCGTTTAACAGCAGAGCATCGAAGAGCTCGAAGAATTTTTCCCGAAGCACAACGTCACTGGACAATACCACAATAGAGTAATGTTTTGTTTACGGGTAAGTCCAGATTCTGTTTACATCACAACAATAGACGAGTTCAAGTATGGCGACGCACAGGTAAGCGGTTTTTGGACTCAGCTGTTCAAGAAATTGTTCGGTTTGTTTAAATGGCGCACTGACTTAGTGGTAATTGAAACGGTTCCTTAACGACATTACGTTACTTAGAAGCAATTTTACCACCACATGTGATTCCTTTTGTAAAAAATATGGAAGCAGATTTCATTTTACAGCAGGATCATGTCAGGCTACACGTGTCTAGGATAATAACAACTTTTTTAAATTACCATAATATTGATGTTATGGAATAACCGGCTAACAATCCAGATCTTAATCCCATCGAAAATGTGCGTTATACATTGAAACTAAGATTATTGGAGCGGCGGCCTATACAAACCATCCACCAACTTGACGAACTTCTTATTCAAGTATGGGAACAACTACCCAAAAAGTTGATCAGAAATTTGATTGAGAGTATGCCTGAAATGTTGTGCCTGTTGTGCTGAAAATCATTATTTATTGACTTATTAAAATTTTATTTTTTTATTCTTAAATAACACATCCGATATTTACAATTTTAAAAGGAATCATTTACAAGTAAAGGAAATAACAATCACTTTTTTAAAAAACTATTGCATATTTTTTTCGATTGGCTCCTTTTTCGTTTGTGTATTATATAGGGTGTCTCTGAAATGTGCAAAGAAAAAGCTACCACAGTTTCCTAAGGCTAAAATATGACGATCTCACCAATCTTACCAAGTATTTAACAAAGAAAAAAACTGTACAGATCTAAATTGTAGGTTTAAAAAAAAAAACAAAATTATTTTATTATAATTTTTTTACGACCCAATACAAACTGAGATACGGAATGTTAATTGTTAGCTTTTTCTGTCCAAATGCAAAATTTAATAGATTTAAAGTCAAATAACGGGAAAAGCTGCATTTTTCGAGAAAAAATGTATTAAACCTTTTTAAAGAACTTAATCAGACCCTCTTAAAAAAGAAAAGGTTTTTAGCGTAAAAATTGAGTAAATTATGATAAAAAAGGTCAGTATATAATTTTTTATATGAAAAAATCAATGAAACTACCCCTAATCAAAGCTGACATTTAATCTTCTAGAATTCTTTTAAGACATGTGTATAAGTTATACGCCTAAGAAGTCTTACTAATTAAAAATGCCTAATTCCTCAAATATTGTATAGATTTTTAAGCTTCGAAGTGGCCTATTCGAATTTTTCAAAGCAAAATTTATTGTTTTTTTTTTTAAATCTATTTCCTATCTTTTTGCTGATAAAAAGTTTTTTTAAAGTTTTTGTAGGGTTTTTTACGAGCTACAAGGCTATGTAAGTAAAAATCCTTAAGATCCTCTGGTTTTTAAATGGAGTGAGTTTAAACCGTTCAAAAAGGGTGGTGCTCGTTCGTAAATAGAGGGTTTTAAAGGACTACATTTCGCCAAATATTCATGGTATAGAAAACCTACGCACAGAAAAATTTTAGTAATTAAGAAACTTGCAATTTAAAACTACATCATATTTTCTTATCTTCAGTATTTTCGGAGTTATTTGGAAAAAAAAGGTGAAAAATATGAAATTGTAAATAATCGTTTTCTCTTATATCCTAAATTTTTCTGAAATTTAGAATATAAAATTGGTCACACTTCTTGATTGTATTATTGATATCTGTATAAAGAGAACCGCAAAAGGGTAAACGTGAATTTTAATTAGGTGGTAGTTAGGGGCTTGTGTTAATTGGATTTTTGTAGAAAAAATTAAATACAGACCTTATTTTTATTAAAACTCACTTAATTTTTATGCTAAAAACTTTTTCTTTTTAAAGAAAGAAAAGCCTTATTAGGTATTTTAAAAAGAATATATAAGTCTTTTTTTTAATATGCAAATCCATCAAATTTTCCATTTAAGGAAAAAAGCTAACAATTAACACGCCGTATTTTTGTTCGTATTAGTCGTACAAAATTTATAATATAACAATTTGGGTAATTCTTTTAAACCTACAATTTTGCTTCATACAGTTTTTTATTTAAATGCATACGTTTCGAGTTATTGGCAAATACCCTATTAAAAACGTCGTTTTTTTTTGTCGGAAAAAATTACTTTTTATCGCGAATTCCTTGAAAAATATTAGTTTTACGAAAAACATAAAAACCATTTTTTGCTTGGAATCACTTTTTCAATCGATTTCTGTTGTTCCACCCCTAGAGTGAGTGGCAACCACCTCCAGGGTTTTGGTGCCCTTCGGTTCAATATAGGTTTTGTACCTTGGGCTATTTCTTTCTCAAAAATTGCCAGGTGAAATGCTTCATTTCCTGTACTATAAACCAAGTTTCATTTTAAAATGTCTTATATTCTAATAGTTATGGGCTTGTCTGACAACTTCATTGACACCCAGTATATTATTGGTAGAAAATTAATGATGTGAAGTTTAAAGTTTAAAACCAGTCGTCTGTTGTATGTAAAACGATAATATACCTGCATTGCTATAAAAAGTTTAAGAGTAATTTTGAAATATCTGTCAACGTACTTTTGTAATTTGACGATTTTGGATTTAAAATTTGGTGCTTTGTGCGGTTGTTCCATAGTTACTATATATTATAAATGTAAAAAATATTTGATTGTACTTTTGGTACTAAGGAAATCCGAGTTTTGTATAATTAAATATTCTATAAGTATTTATTCTCCTCTACTTAGGAATAGACAAAAGTAATTCATGAAAAGTTAAATTTTAGTATCTGTAAGTTTTCTGACACGAAAAAAATCTTTATAAACCTTCTACAGAAAATAGCTTACTTTGGTAAACCAATATAGTTGTCATTTAAATTTAACTTGCAAATGTTATTTAAGGCAAAGGCAAAGATTTTGCACTAAATACAAAATTCTTCATAGAATAAATTAAGTTAAACCAGTCATTTTACCCTCCCCATGAAGTACTAAATCTTGGTTTTGTACACATATATTACATTGCCACAGAATCACGGGGGTTGAGTCGGTTCTAATATAACTAATTCTGGGATTAAGTAAACTTTGGGGTAAAATAAAGTGAATAATCCAGGCTTATATTTTATTTTGCATAATTAGGTGGAATATGGACTTAATAATTTTTATTACAAGTAGTAAAAGGGTTAATTTTAGAATTCTAAAAATGCAGCTTATAGGATTGGGGTATATTTATTCATCACTGCATCGCACTTGAGTAATATTTGTGGCTTTTTACTTTCTGTAAACAATTTATATTGGATTGTGCTAAAAAACACGATTTTTCTTTAGTGTCTAAGCGTAATGAAATAAAGTCCATTCCAATTCCATTAAGACCTTTAAGATTTTTTTTTGTGAGACAAGTTAACACCAATGTTTAGTATGCATTTTTTAAACATTGTGCTAAAAATGGTAAGGGTTGCAGTCACCAAACCCGACTAGTCAGATACCCAAAACATGTGTTCGTGCCTTGGGGTTTCATGAGTGTAACCCTTACCATTTTTGGCATAATGTTAACTTTATCAACAAAAAGTGACGCGTTCGCCCAGTCCGACATCAAAAACATTTGACATTGACAGGCTGGGTTAAAGCGCCGCTTCCATATATGACGGTATTAATATCCGTGGTAGACTTGTCAAAAGGGACCCCTAAAGATGTTTTAAAAGTGATTTTATTATAAAGTTTATTTCATTCCTGGCCCAGACATCATTTTAAATGGTACTGTAAAAATATAATGACAAAAAATCGTTGTTAAAGTTAGAGCGACTAATAGTTTTTTGCAAAAATTTTTTTATAAAAAACTTGTAAATTATTGATCTAAAAAATTTTGCCAATACAAATCTTCAAAAGAAAAATAATAATTTTTTACAAGAAGGTTCTTTTTGTAAATTGTCGTCAAATAAACCGTTTTCATGTAATTAGGCTTTAAAGAATAAACTTTTTTAACATTATTTTATTATCTAATACCTGTTTTTAAAGGAAATTTAATGCGCTTCAAAAAACGTCTCTTAACAGTTTTTAAAACAAAATTTACTTAATGTTAAATTTATTATGGATTCAACTATGTTTTTGGGTAAGGGTTAAATATTCTTTAACATATTTTAATACTTAATACAATTTGGCTAAATAATTTTTGGTATAAGGGGCTAATAAGAAAGCGTACCTTGTGTATCTTGAAAACAATGCATTTGTGTTTATACAGTGCATTTCAATTATTGAATCGAGCTACCTCGTTTAGTTCCGTTATTCGTTCACTTAACACAGAATAAAACACATAGGTTTTAAATTTTTAAGGGACAGTTTTTTGTGTCAAAATTTACTCTTTGAGGGATATTCCCTTTTTCCACCAACACAAGCGTCAAAAGTTTAAGTGGACCCACAGTGATACCTCATCCTAAAGAGTTTTAAGTTATCTCTTAAATGGTTTAAATTTTTTTTAATTGGTTCAGTAGTTTTCTAGAAAAAAGACTTTATTAATAAGACTTTTAACCAAGGACTTACCTTTTTTTTTGTTTAGAACATTAAAACAAATTTGGTAGGTAGGTATAACATAAGTGGGCATTTTTACGAATTTATTTGTTTGCTATTACTTTTGGTTTGTCCAGAAAAGACCTTTAATTTCTTATTTTTAATAGAACACCCAGTATATTTTTACTTATTTAATTAGAAAATTATATTTTAAGTACAATGACAGTGGATATATGGTTCATTTCTTCTGTTCTTGAGATAACCCACGTAAAAAGTTGCTTTTTAAAATTGCACGGCACTCGATAGTCGTCCACGATGCCATTGCGCTAAAATCGCTGGACACGAACTGGCGCAAAACTGATAGTTTACTAATAACTATGTACGACTACGGCATGTCATGACATGTACAAACAAAAAACATCAATGTTACTTTCCTTCACCATTTAGTTACAAAGTATCTCAAAACTTACTGAACACCCTACGTATTTATATAATATATTTTCATACCAAATTTTATTTCGCCGCTGGCTAGATACCCCGGTATTAAGGGTAAATTTTCTTGAAACCTACCAAACCGAATTAAAAAAACAAAAACTGTTTAAAAAGAATGTAAACCCTTTTAGATGAGATATTGACCCCCTTTTTCTCTTTAAACTTGTTAACGTTTGTATTGGTTAGAAAAGAGGATAATTCTAAACCAGTAAATTTGGGCACCAAAATAGGCCCCTTCCTAAATATAAAAATAGTTTTGTGTTAGAATTTTTCTTTACCTTAGTGTATTAACAATACAATTAAAAGCGGTGGCTGATTCTAATCGGAATGCACTATATAAGTTCCTTTCTGATATTTTTTTGTGTCGAATTACAAACGTTATTTCCGGACACGCATGTAAAAACTATTTTACTTTTCTTGAATAACCCTATTAATGATAGGGTAGCCCAAAGGGGGATTTTAGAATTTACTACAGATCGGCAAACTAATATTCCAGAGGATACCTTGAACCCGATTAGGTACCTTCACCATAATATATGAATCCCGCATACAAGGTCAATCGTATAAAACAATAATATTTCCCTAAATTTTCGAGCGCGTCAGATTAAGACAGGATAAATTAATAACATGCTAAATAGTGTATATTTTCCAATTTTTACTTTTTAGGTATGACGCGAGGAAAGCGAAGAGCTACAAAGTTGTAAAAAAACGATATTTTAACATTCTCGAGCAAGCGTGTTTTTTATTTTAAAAATAATAATTTAAGGATAACGAAAAATATAATCCGATATCATCCGAACGATTTTCAAAAGCCGAAATATAAACAGTATTTTTGTGACATATTTAAAAATCTATAGACTCTTCCCCTACCGATGAACATTTTTTTCTTCATATCATCTCAGCTTTGCAACCCAGGTCACTCGAGTAAATCCCCATTTAGCATCATGGGTTCCCCTACTAAAATCTACAGCAGTTAAAATTAAAAAGAAGCTAAGGTAATTAAAATTATTTAAATTTTATTTTTTTGTTATGTCATATAAAACAGGTTTAAACCCACAATAGCAACTCATGTATTATATACATTCCCAAACCATTTAAAAGCAAATCTTTTTGCCTTGCAGATATTTACCAGCTCTAACGAGAAACTTAACAGAAACAACGGGGAACATTAAAACAAAACATTTAAGATTTAGCCTGGTTTATGTGTAATTATGAAACGGAAACCGAATTTAAATTGTTCTAATCACGGCTCTTAGTATTTAGTTTCAGGAAACTAGAAAACTTTCTCCTAGTTGCGGTCTTCTAAAAGGGGTTTTGCTTTAGGCCACGAAGTTTGGATTTAAGGAAAACACAATAATGCCGTGTAATGACCTACTTTTTTAAAATAAATTTCTGAGCTAAGACACGCATTGTACAAACTTTGGTGACAGTTTCTTTTGTTTTAGCTTGCCTACTTACACTTTAAATTGTGTATGATTTTGAGTAGGTGGGTCTACATAATATAGAGTTGTTGCTTAGTTGTTTTATACATATACACTATTAGTCCTTAGGTCAGCAATGAAATGGACTACATGATAAGGACTATTTAAAAACATTTTTGTACGACCGGGCGTAAAATACTATTTAACCCCTCATTTGAGGGCGTAAAATTGCACTTTTACGCCCTAGGGCAAAATAGTATCAAAAACGCCCGCATTTATAAATAAGAGCGTAAAATAGCATTTTTACGCCCTAGGACAAACAGTATCATAATGGCCCGTATTTATAAATTTATAAAACAATTATAAAATTAAATAATGCCCCTTTTTTTTGGTAAAACAACAATTTATTTTATTAAACATATGTATACTGATGACAATTTGAAACATTAAAAGCTGGAAAATTTTCCCTAACTACAGAGAGTGCTTGTATATTAGTTTTATTCGTACAAAAATATTGTTTGCACCTCTGGCGTAAATCACTTTTACGCCCACAGCTGATTTTAGCTGCGGGCGTAAAAGTGTTATTTTACGCCCTTGGTATAAAAATAACTATTTAAGGGGCGTTCCTTTTGACGAAAGAGATTGAAGAATGCATGTGTCCAATACCCACCGACCACTTTAAAATAGTATAAAGTTGTGGACACATTGTTCTGACGTGCCGTGTGGTGACGTACTGTGCAGTGATGTGACGTAAACACATTAATTTACAACAATGTATGTAATGTTGATATTCCTACCTCTTAAAAGTTTGAAAGTGTCACTTTTCTGACTTTAAGTTTCGTCGACGAAGCGAAAATTAACTTTTTTTTAATTGACCGGAAAATTGAATTTTTCACTCAATTTTTAAGCGGAAAATGCTATTTTACAGGACTCATTTACTTTCCGGTCCCTGATATCAAAAAATCCTGTTAGCCATGACAAAAATTGTCAGAGTTCAATTGTTACTATTTGACAGTTCAAGATATTGTAAAGTAAAGAAAGCATCATTTTGCCAAAATGGAGTCAGACATGGAAAATCCAGATGAAATAATTGAAGCAGCGTCCAAGGTGACTTTTAATTTATTGCCCACTAATATTATTATAATTCGTTTTCGTTTGTAGTTCCTATTCACTTAATTATTTATAGTTTCGTAAGTAATTTAGAAAAATACATTTTGTCAAAAGAACCTCGTTCTACTTGCCTTATTGTCGTTTAAATATAACACTAAAAATTTACACAGTTTTTTTTCCGGTCAATTAAAAAAATTATGTACGATACTCGACCGGAAATAACTTTTACGGGTCTCCTCAAAACTACAGGACTCGCCTACGGCTCGCCCTGTAAATGTTTTTCGTCGACCCGTAAAATACCATTTTCCGGTCTAGTAACGTAATAGCTATTTACGTTACGTTTTTTACATTATGTCTGTCAAAAGCCTATAATTCGATATAGATGGGGCTGCAATAAATCGTTACACATGGGGCTGCAGCTAACCGCTTGTTCCATAATATTCCAATAACATGTTACGTAAGCACATCTAGTAAAAAAAAAAATTATAAAGGACCCGACATGTTTCTTGTTGATGCATTAAAAATTAACTTTTACTTTTTAACAGACATTTAACAAAAGTCATCAGAAATATTTATACTGTTTTTGGAAGAAGAATATTATAACTTCTGTGGGCTGTTGGACACTCGGAAATAGATAGATAGAAGATAGACAGAAAAGCGAATGAGCTAGCAAAAGCTGGGTCATCTAAAAGTTCAATGGTCCAGAGCCAGTACTGGTCTTAGCAATAACAACTTGCTCGTTCGCATACATCATCTGGCCAAAGACATGCGAATGTGACACTTACTAGGCAATCCTTCTTAAAAACTAAAAACTGAAGTCATCCAACTAGGGCAAACTAAGTTTAAACAAGTTGCAGGACTTTTATCAGGGCACTGTGATCTATGAAAATACTTGTAAAAAATAAGCATTTATGATGGACCAATAACATGCAGGCTTTCCGGGGAAAAGGAAGAAACAAACAGCCTTACACATAATATACAACTGCATCGCACTGATACGCAAAAGACACAGTCTGTTTGGGAACATCATAGAAATCAGAGGTGGGGAGAAAGCCAAAGCCGTTTTGTTAACATGGCACAAAATATCATTCGCGCATGGTAACATGGCACAAGAGCAATATGTAGTTTTTTAATATCGATTTTAATGTAAAGGTTCGCCATCTAGCGTATTCGACAAAACAAGATAATAATACTCCTGCAATGTAGGTAACTTTAAAAAAATAGAGACCATTTGCCACCCGCATTCGCCAAAACTTGGTAATTATACGAAATATTTTGAATAAATGTTGCGCCATCTAGCGCTTTTGGCAATGCAATTCAATATTTTAGGTAACTTTTTTAAAATAAGAGGTCTTTTGCGGAGCGCATTTATCAAAACATGCTAATTTTCCGAATGTACGATAAACGTGACCACCACGGAGCTTTATTTGCACATGACTCACATCGCCGTTCGGGGCCGTTGCTCATAGTTTTTAAACGCATTTTTCGGCCTTTTGAAACCGCGCATCTCATATGTAATTTTCCTCTCCCCCTTAAAACCTCTTTGGGGAACATTCATAGAGTGAAGCCTTTTCTGCATAAACATCTAAGCAGAAATCTTTTAATCCTGATAAGGGCAGCCAACTTTTGTAACAAAAAAAAGTGTACAATAAGCCAATGGCTGCAGTGCAAACATCGCCAAATAACCAACCTCGCCTTTAACCAACGAACCTAAGGTTCTTGGCATTCTAATTAATATAGATAACAAAAATAACACTAACCAGGTTTTTTGAAGACCAGAACTAACCAGAACTAATCTAATTTAAAAATATTTTTTTAGCAATTATTACAAAAAACTGCGGTGATAAAAAGAAAGGAAGATGCCTGAACAGAGCCTTTAAAGGTTTTTTAATTACGGTAGGTATAAACTAGAAACAAGTTACATGTAACAAAAATCATACTGACCAGTGTTCTATTGATATTTTTTCCAAAGTGTAGTTTAATAAACTAACCAATTAATAAATACCAACTACTATTTATTAAAATAAACATAAAATTTAATGCGTCTATTTGCCTGGCGGCCAATAAAAACACTCATTAATAAATGTGCGCTTTCAAAAACAAACAACAATTTAGTTAACTACTTTTTTGAGTAAACTTTATGCAAATTGAAATATCATTACTAGTTGTTTAAACTTTACTTTTCACAAGGAAATTCATTAATAAATCTTGGTTACTATATTATATTTTTACAATAATATTAATAAATGAGAAGCAAAAATAAAAAGAAATACACTTCTATTAAAAAAACCGCACAACCAAAATTTTGTTCAAATTCAATGTTATATAACTTAAGGTGTACCCAAGTCAGGCCATAAGTTATTGATATAATCGTAATAATTTGATTTTTGGAATTCATGAAAAAAAATCATCATCAACTGAAGTACCACTAATTCCGCTACTTAATTTTTTTTGACCGGTTTTATTGTTTTAATAACTAGTTTAGTTGTAGCGCCTTTCTTAAAGATTATTATTTAATATGGAAATGGCAAAAGTCTTATAGAATTGGGTGTTATATAGGAAAGAGCCAAATGTTGCATTTTGACTCAAAATTTTGAACACCCTGTTGAATAATTTAACGTCACAAGTCACAATTTTTTAAAGAAAACAATGCAATATAATTATGATGGTCGTAATATACGCTATAATGCAAACATATATTTAGAGGACTTAAGACTTGGATGGTCCATTTCCGAAAGTACTAAAAATAAGTATATTAAATGTAGCCAGTGTTTAAAATATCTTTTTACTGGTGATATAATATACAGGGTGTTATTTTTTTCTTGAAATCACACGTTTTGACGTATCCTGTATATCTTAAGAGATAAAAATATCTGATATCTGATTTGGAAACGACAGAACCAACCTAACAAACTAATATTTGTATTATTGTTTATTATAAAAATAAAAAAACATTAGGAAGATGTAAAAGTATAACTACACCAAAATTTCATTTTTTTTTAAATTTGTGTTTTCTTTTAGAATATAGACACCAATATAAATTATAAACAAAAATCTTAAAAAAGATAGGGCTTTAAAATCTTATACACTGGTTAAAAATTGTGACGACGAATTATTCCACATGGTGTTTAAAACTTTTAGTCAAAATACAGCATTTGGCTCTTTTTTGTATAACACCGAATCCTATAAAACTCTTGAAAATTCCCATATTAAATAATATTCTTGATAAAAAAAAGCTACCACTGGACGAAAAAATAATAAAAATTGGTAAGAAAACCGAAAAGTTATTTAAGATTAAATTTTAACATTTTCTTTGTCCATTTTTTTTTGTCTAGGAGTGTAGTGTTAAACATTTTGAATTTTAAATTAACGATGGTTACACATATTTAAAATGTACATTTTTATAATCCGTTATTAATATCAAGTTACAAAGATTTTTATATCTTTAAAAAAAAAATTAAGAGTTAAATATTAGCGCAGAAAGGTTCTTATTATTCAAATTGTATTTTTAAAAGAATAATCATTTACTCCTAATTTAAATAAGTTTTGGTCCTTAATGAAATGTATCATCAAATATAGGTATTGAATACAAAAAGTATATAATCCGTACACATGTTTGTTTATAAAAAAATATTTTTGTTGTTAAATAGCTAGGCATTAACTTTCTATTGTAAAAATATTAAAATGTATTTGAGGTTGATCACAAAAGCCTAACCCTCGTTTCACACTAAGCCGGTTTCGCCGGACAGAGTGATAAAAAATTATACGAAGCCTTTGAGTTTGCCGACTTTCCGCGTTCTCTACGTGTAAAAGGTCTCACAAGACTCCATACACTTCAATAGCGTTGGTCCGTCGCCCGCACTTTCAACAGCATATTCAGTAACAGCAGACGCGCTAGACTTCCAGCGGCCTTTACGGATTTTCTTCGCGGTGGTTTGAAGCGCTACAGACGGTCATAAAAACTGTCACATTTGGAGGGTCATGGTTAGTTCTGTTAAGTTAAATATTTTTTTATTCGCTATATTAAGGAATTAAAAAAAGATTTAACTAACCAAAACTAACCAATACCCAACAGCAGACGTTTTAGCCCTAGACCGTCTGCTGCCGTCGCTGAAAGCAATTCGGAAGTCTAGCGCGTTTGCTGTTATCGAATATGCCCCCGGCTTTCGCTGGCTTCCGCTAATGTGAAAAGGCAGTTACGGTATAACGTTAGATTTTCTTAAATAAATCACTATCTTTTTTTTTTATTTTTGTTAAATTCCTTTTTACGTTCTTACATTTTTTTATATAAGATTAAATATTTTAATTTAGTAAATATTGTTTTATATTTTAATTTAGTACATTTTTCATAGTGCTATCATTTTTCTGTTTTTAAATACTTTTAAAGTTGCTTGGGCAGACAGTTAGCTTATAACCATTTTGTACATTTTATTATTAAAATATATAACGTTTATACAAGCAAAAATGGAAAATAATAAAGTTTTATGGATAACAAGTAAATGAGCTTTGTCAAGCTTTAGACTCACCCTGTGTACAGAGTTTTTATTTATATTTTGATACCTGTTAAAATAGTAACCAAAAAGAATAGAAGACGATTTTTTGCATAAAAGTTTTATAGTTTACATGTAATAACTTTTTAGCATTAAAAAGAAAAATATATCTAAGTATTAACTAATATAACTTTCATTATACATATATACAAGTCTAAGCTGTAAAGGGGCCTACATAACAAACAATAATATTGCGCAAAATATTGTACAATAATATTGCTACTGGTCCCAGGCAGGACAATGTACAGGTTGTCCGGATTTCGTTGCAATTGCAGGGTAGCTTGGTAATTATTATTAAGGTCCGGTTATGGCCTGGTGTGTAAAACACTGGGTCGTTGGGCGCACAATGGACGTAAGGTGGGTTCCAATTCTGCCGAGGCCAAATACTTATTTATGCCTTGGTCGGAAATTTATATAAACCAATAGATATCGGACTGAAAAAAATACTTTAAACATAAAATATACCTGGTATTTTACCATCTTTGCAGGGGTTATTTTTTTTAATTAAAAAGAAATTACCTCCTTAAACACCCTGTACAAGGCGTGGGGTTTAACATCCACAATATACTACACTGACTTCGCTTTTAAACCCTGTATTAAGCACAAAGTAATTTAAATATTATTTAAAAGCTTTCTAATTTCTTGTGAGCTTATTTTTTTAAATCGGTTTTTACCCGATTTTTAGGTAAAAACAACATAAAAGTCTGAAAAGAAAATAGGCGACCATAAGAAATACGTGTATTCAGTCCCTTCTACCAATCTTCTATGTACTCTCCTACAACTCTCCTCAGCATAGAACGTGCCTAACTTGTCCGACTTTCTGCCGTATTAAGCAAGGCCCAGCCCGTAGGTACATCTCACACCCCACCTCGAATACTGCCTATAATTTAACATAATATTTAATTTTCTATAATCGGCCGTTTTGTTTCCACACCTGTATGTTAATAAACCATTAGGTATCGGAATGAGAAAATGTATTTCTTTTAAACATAAAAATATACCTGGTATTTTACCATCTTTGTATGGGTTGATTTTTCTTAATTTTAAAACAGAAATTACCTTTTTAAACACCCTGTTCAAGTTTAACATCCACAATATGAAATTTTATTTGCTTGAAAAGGGATACTACTGAGTAAGAGCATCCAAACTAAACCAATTCAAACCCAATAAAAGACTAAACGTACAAGTTCTTCTTCAACCACAAAATTTACTTTAGCCCAACGTTTCAAATGGAGACAAAGCTTGTCACTAATTATGTTTAGCTATTTCTGACGACCTGGGGCCTTTATAATTGTTTGACAGAGAGCTCTTTGCGGAGACAAACCCTTTATTACTTGGGTTTGCGGTGTTGTTTTATCCTATACGAACAATTTCCCTTGTGACTATAAATTATTTTTATTGGTTGAGTGGTATCTAGTCATTTTCCTTTATGTTATAATTGTTAGCCATTTTGCTCCATTACTCTAATACTATTTTTATTTATTACTTTGCGTTGGCATATTTCAGGCTTATTTTTAAGAAAATTCAACGGCAAATTATACAGTTCATTTCTATAATGTTCACCCTCCCCCAGCTACTTTTTTTATTTTACAAATCAAGTAACAGAAGTTTACCTTTGAGATATTTGGAATTATTTTTGGGATATGATGCATAAATACTTTTTTAAAAGTACAATTGACAGATGCGATGCAGATATCTCTTTCGCAGGATCTTAATTTAATATTGGATTGGGGCGCCAAAAATCTCGTCCATTTTAATGCATTCAAAAGACAATCATGTTTCTTGTCGCGAAACGAGTCATCAAATAGTTATGCCCTACTTATGGGCGGCCAAGTTTTACAGAGGAAAGACACCTTCAATTTTGTGGGTGTCACATTTGAAAGTAACCTTAAGTGGCAAAAACACATTGTATCTATAGCCACAGCAGCTTCAAGAAAAGCTTGGATTTCTCTTTCGAGCCAAAAAGTATTTTCCCCTTCTAACTTATACATTTTATATGTGTCCCAAATCCGATCACCTTGGAATATTATTCTCATATTTGGGGCATGGCGTCCCCCACAACCCTAAGCCTTTTGATTTCATTCAAAAAATAGCTGTTCGTTCAATTATAGAAAGACTTCCCTCTCATGCCCATCGTCGGGTTGTGGGGGATTTATCGCTTTTATAGGTACTTCCATGGCTTTTGCTCTTAAGAATTGTCCAGTATAGTTCCTCCACTCACGGTTCCCAACAGACAAACTCGTTGTGCCGTGCGTATGCATCCCTATACGGTCCAACTGTACAGGCCCCGAGCTTCCCACTTCGAATCTGGAACTTGCTGCCCGCGGGGGTTTGTCCTTTTCCCCCAAATCTTCAAGTATTTAAGTCCCGTGTCAACAAACTTCCTCTTACCTCGCTTAAGACACCCACGGTACGTTAGTATTTAGGCTTTTAGCCTGCGTGGATTGTCCAAAGATAAAAAAGTAGGCATGCATTTTTTTATTACTATGCTACGATAAAGTTGATAGAGGCGTTTGATTTAATTAAATGCTTTATCTTATTACGTATAAGTAAATGTATGTACATTACCTTAATTCTTGTAGCTCGTTGGTTAAATTATAAATAAATTAATTATTAAAAGGAATAAAAATAAGTAGTAATAGAAATAAATGGATACATACTTACCTTCAAATGGAAATTTACAAAATCACTTTTGGAATAAAAACGTAATTTTATTGAAAAGTTTTGGATGGTGTTTTTTGTTCGAGATGTCGCATAAATGTAAAGTGTGATATATCGTTGTATTTAGAATTAAAATATAAGTGTATTAAGTTTAAAACCCAAATATTCCGCCCATTTAAAAAGCAAAGTGGATGATGGTGAAGACAAAACTTTGAATTTTAAATTTAGTGGCATTATTTTAAAAACAGAAAAAGTGGCAATGGTAATGTGCCGTTAGTTTTAAAATATCTCCTTAAATAAACCGAGGAAACAATAAAACTGTTTCGAAATATTTCGATTTTTGCCGAATAACCCGAAATGATTGAAAAATTTTATAATTTTTAAAACGGAATATTGTTAACATAAAAATGCGCAACTTTACCCCACTTAACCAACCCTGTATCTCTTACCGTTTTTGATATTTTAATGGTGTTCCTCGAATTTGTAACAGCCTGTATAGCCTAGAGTGCTTAAAACTACCTCCGTTTCGTTTTTGAATGGCCACCCTGTATGACAAACAAATTTCATAGTGCTCTAAAATGATTCAAAAATCAATTTGGTGTAGGCGATCTCCTGAATCAGCTATACACTCACAAGAAAAAGATGGAAAAATTGAACCAATTTTAATATTACACAATTTTCATTTTACAGAAACACCAAAAAGAATATAAATAACTTGAGGATTCGCCACGCAAAATAAAACCTGATTTATACCGAGGCATTTTTGTAATTCATTTCCGTAATTGCCAAAGTTGACGCCTTGTTGGATTTCAACGTATTCCAACTCATTTCGTTGCTATTCCCTTTGTTAAGTTCTTTCATTTTTTGGAGTCTTCTTGCGATGACTTTTCCAACTGCAGTAAAAACTTTTGCCTTAAGGGAACGTGAAAGATCGACCTGCAAATAAAAAATGATTTTTCTTTTTATGCCATTTAAGACAAAAGGACGTTTCACAATGGAGCGATCGTCTATTTTACGACTTGTCATAAAATGGAACACAGTAGTTTAAGAATCATATTAATGGAAATTGGCAATGGAGTTTGGATGTTGACAAACGAAATGACTAAGAATGTAAAATTAATGTTGCAAATGTATGGTCAGGAACAAGAAAATTAACTTTTTCATAAGGACCGCTCGATCCCATTTAAGCCTATGTTCACCAAATTTTGTGTAAGCTTTTTCCGTAATTCTTTGTTTACACACAATGGTGTTATTTTTTGCTTTTTAGTCATTGAATTTTTATACATGTTTGGTTTTTACTGTTTATAGTTAAATTGAGTAGGTATTGATACTGCAGTTACAGAGAATTTTTAAAACCTGTAAACAGAGGTCACTGCTTTTTGTATATGTTTTAAAGGAAATTTACGTTTTAATTGTTATTAAGGGTAAGATACTATTTTTCTAAATGTTTTAAGGTGATTTTATTTTATTTTATGCAAGTATTGGTTTATTTTGTTAACTAAAAAATATTATGGCAAAAAGGTGACGGCACAAACATAATCTATATTTTCGGACAAATATAAAAATCGAGCGCTCCCTTATTAAAAGTTTATACTCCTTGGGTCAGACACTCCGCACATGGGTCGGGTCGGTAAAACAGCGACGAGACCAAGAATCGACGAGCTTTCGACCGTACGTACGCATATACAGTGTGTCTACGTAAGTTGGCGACATATGGGAAACTTTTTTATAATTAATTTTACGAAAAAAGTTATTCTTTATAAAACATTCTGCATGGTCCAAAACCTAAAGTACCTGTATTTTTGACAATATCGCAAATTGTTATAAAGGATGTTTATAATTAAAAGTTACTTTATAATATTCTTTATAAAAGTTCTGCATGGTCCAAAACCTAAAATGCAACCTTCAGATATCAAATTGTGTCAGTCATGTACGAGGTTTGTCCAAAAATGTAATTTTTGCTCAAGAGTAAAGTACCTGTGTTTTTGCTAATATTGCAAATTGTTATAAAGAAAAGATGTTTAGAATTAAAATTATTTGCAAAAATGCAATTTTGTTTATTCCCAAAAATTTTTTTTTTAAATTCTTTTTCTTCGATAATGGTAAAAATCCAGGTTTGTACTATATTTTATAATTATAAATGTCATTGGACAGTTTTAAATAAACTTTTAAAATTAATTGTTAATAAAGACAAACAAAATGTACAATGCCCTAATGTACAAACTTAAATTTTCTCGATTTTCGCAGAGAATTTTTTTTTTTTTTTTTGAAATGAACAAAATTGCATTTTTGCAAATAATTTTATTTCTAAACATCTTTTCCTTATAACAATTTGCAATATTAGCAAAAATACAGGTACTTTACTCTTGAGCAAAAATTACATTTTTGGACAAACCTCGTACATGACTGACACAATTTGATATCTGATGATTACATTTTAGGTTTTGCACCATGCAGAACTTTTTATAAAGATTAACTTTTTTCGTAAAATTAATAATTAAAGAGTTTCCCATTTGCCGCCAACTTACACACTGATTTTCATATTCGTGTTTAAAGTAGCGACAACAGTATGGAAGCGAGCATACGTTTAATGGTAAATTTTTACTATATTCTTAGCCAATAAAATCATATATCGATCGAAGAGCGCCGATGTTCTCGAACTCGACCGCGAAGGGCAAAAACTACATCTTTAAAATATCCCACCGGGACAAAAAATGCCAAAATAAAGTTTTTTAGACAAGTACCCAAAAGCTCGAGTCCAACCAAACATTATTTATAAAGTATATTTATAAAGACCCGAATGTTTTTCAACCTTGTCCACAAATGTTAAATTAAACAAATCACTCTTCGGTACAAAAAAATCTTAACGTAACACCAATTTTCCCGCGTAAAAACAAGACACAATACCAATATAAATCACACACTGTAAACAAAATACAAAACGGTTCTGTATTGCATTTGTTTACTAAAGGACGCGGATTGCTGAGATCGGACACGCTAATATGCCTATGAGCTGTCGTTACCTGTATAAATTTTTTTACCAGTTTACCAGCAAATAAACTTTTTACTAATAACCTTTTTAAAACCTATTTTGACGGGTTTCGTTTGGCGAGTCACACACGTGTGATATTAATTAATCCTTTTTTAATCGACCTAAAAAAGAAAATTGTTAATGCGCCTGTATGCTTTATTAGTGTATGTTAGGCGATTACCCAATTGTGAACCAATTTTATTTTTTATTTTTTTATTTAAAAAAGTGCACTTTCACGATGACCCATTAACAAAAAGTCAGGATCGCAAGAAGAAAGCTACTAATACAACTAATATTTTCTTTTTGCCGTACGTTGTTCGTGCCTCACAACTGCCTTTAGACTGGTATATTATGCTCAAACATTAGGGGTGCAAATTGCCCGTTTTGGCGAGTTTTTAACAGTAAAAAGCACATACACGTAAAATTTGATTGATTAACATTTGGAGGGTCATGGTTAGTTCTGGTTAGTTAAATCTTTTTTTAATTTGTTTTATAAAAAAAAACAATAAGTACTAAACTATGGCCCTCCAAAATTGCAGTTTTACATGACAGTTTGCATGCCGTCTGTAACGTTTCAAAATAATCAAATTACACGTCCCTGTGCTTATTACTCTCTCTGAAAAAGGTACTGGGCATGTTTTTAGTAATTGTTTACCGATTTACTAGCAAAAATAATAAATTAAAAAGTAAAAAATAAAATAAAAATCAAAAAATAAAATAAAAAGCAAAAATAAACACTTAAGAAAAATACTAAAATGCTAACAAAACAAATAAAACTCTCTAAAAAGTTAAAAATATTACATAAAATAAAAAAAACTAAGTCGGGGTATAACATATGCACTTAACTAATAATTGTTAATATTTAAATAGGCAAAAGCTTTATATACTTAAATACCATACATTATTACTCGACTTCATTTTTTTAAAGTAAGTTTTATTTATTTTTGGAAGTCGGGTTAACTTTGGTGTTGATTTTAGGATTCCAAAGCGCGTTTTATTTGTGGCTAAAAACCAATTGTTATCTTTTTAATATTAACTAGGTAAGTAACTAACTTTTGCACTCTTTTTACTAAGCCAAGCAAAGAAAACGAGTCGAGCCAAAAAACCCTTAAAAAAACATTTTTATTTTCGAATTTATAACATGCCGTAAAATTATAATTGGTAACATCTCTCAATGTTTTCCCTCTTCTTTTGTATACAGTTTGTATCGTTATTATAAAAAGCGTCGCCTTCATTTGCTTAAAAAATAACCCAGATTCGCGTCGAGAATTTCTCTTTAGAGAATTTGTGTTCCCTTTGTGGTAGCTTAAAAGGTAAAATATTTTGTCAGCGGCTTAAATGTAAAAGTTCTCAGTTAAAATTCAGAGTTAGAATTCAAAATCAAAGTTCACATTTAATGCTGTCAAAGAAAAACAAGCCGTTTGCAAATTCCGATAAAACCTTAATTTATTTTTTAATTGTTTTGCTCAATATTATGGGATTTGTTTTGTCCTATTTTGAAATGTAATTTTACCGTGAAATGGGCACCTAATTAAAATTAGTTTCGTTTGTTACTTTATTGCTTTTTACCACGCAAGCTCAAATCTATAATATCTGGACAACAGTTCAGTTAATTTAATTACTTTAGAAGTAGTTTTTACAAAGAACTAAGCAGAAATTCGTTGTAATGTATTAACTTATTATTAATGCTTTCACTCAAAAATATGACAAAACACTTACCAGCAAATTGATAAAAAATCGTCTTTAATTTTATGTTCAACACATCGAATTCCAAGAATGAAGGAGATCTACAGAATGTCCTTAAATGTGCGCAATCTCCCAGATTCATATACAATGACCGCCAAAAAGTTCGCAACATACAGGGTGTTCCAACTCTATTTATATACAAAATAACTTCTTTATTTACATTTTGCCCCCTCCTTTTCCACTATAAGTAAAAACGATAGAAAAAAAGCTTACGTATAAGAGTTTCATTTATTATTTTTGAGCATTAAAAAATACCAAATATCTTACAAAACTTAAGAAAAATGAAAAGGTAAACTTTTTTAAATGGTACACCCTGTATATGATGTCACCATTAATTTTTTTTAAAAAGCTTTACAAATAAACTGCATTTAATATATCTGTCTTAAATAGTTTTGAAACGTAACAACTTAAATCTTAAAAATAGTAGATAAAATATTCATATTTCCGAAACTATTAAAGATAGATATAATTAATGTTTTAGTTTTGTTAAGCCTTTAGAAAAAGTTTAATAGTGACATAATATACAAGGTGTTCCATTTAAAAAGTTTACTTCTTCTTTTTCTGGTGTTTTGATGTTTATTTATTTCTTTTTTTTTACCAAACTGTATTTGTTTAAGTCTAAATAAAACATTTTTTTTGTTTTTTGTAACAACTAGAGCAAATAATTTAAAAAATAAATTTTTGGCAGTAGGGGAAAGTGGGGAGGCTTCATAAAGTTTTTATATTTTGCTTTGTGGAATGCCATGTTTTAGGTATGTCTCTTTTAATTTATAACCCACTGATAGCTTAATTATTTTATATTATATTAGAATCTTAATATTATAAAAATCCACCTGCGCAAGTTTCCATAAGACTTTTACAAAAAAGCAAAATGTTGGAATGCACCCCATTAGTGGGGTATATTCATACAACCGGAGGGGCACATTTTTAACATCACTACTTATTTGTCATAACTACTGTTTATTATTGTTTTTTAACATACTTAAAAAAACACACAAATACAATTTTTTAACATACAAAACAAATAGTAAAATTAAAATAAAAACAGTTTTTATCTAAATCTGTTAATGCCCATTTTAACATCGAGATAGGTTCGTGATATAACATAAGTAACAACTGGTGAACAGAGTGTTATTACACGGTCTTTACGTTACATGTATGGTTATCTACCAAGGACACTTATTAATAGTATTAGTTTTGGTAAGATATTTATTAAAACTACTAATAATCTCAAAATGTAAAAAAAATATTGCTTATACATTATTAATTATATCAAATAGGTAAAAAACTCTAGTTAACACAAAGATACCTTAACTTACATAACCTAAAATTAATATGCCTATGTTATTAACAGATTATGACCTAAGATATGTGGTAATATCATCAATATGTATGATAAATCAACTGATCCGTTTTTTTTGACATCTAAAACACAAAGTTCATACAGCACCCTGTTTTTTTTCCGTAAAAATGAAACCTTTACTTCAGTTAAACTACTTTATATATAATTTATAACTATAATCGTCCGTGTAACAAAAACTAGTTATTAAAAAAATAATAATAAAGAACCAGGGGTACATTTATACAGTATGAATGTGCCTCATATACTTGTGTATGAATCTGCCCCATCACATGCTAATTAACAAAAAATATGCAATAGAAAAACCGTCTTTATCTATAATAATTTACACTTTAAATCAGTGCCTCTTTATTATTATGATTAGGATTAAATAGCAATAATTAATCCAAAAAATAGTAACTAGTCACAAAATATGTCCAAAGTTTTGTTATGAAATTACTTACGTGAGGCAAAAACACGTTTCGTGTAGTGCACACGCTTTTACCGCACCGAAAATTCTGAAACTTCACTAGTCTGTATACACACATAAAAACTGTGCACAACACCCACTTACGTTACTATTTTACTTCCGTGTCTAACTTCAGATAAACTGTAGATATGTACGTAAATTTTTAGATAATTCCTTTGTATATATTTCTCTAAGTCCCCTGTATATCCTATCCACACGAATTAAAAGGGTAAAGGGTAAAATTAAACAATAAAACCAAATATAACACAGAAATCGGTTGTGTTTAAATTTTGACATTTGAGAAGCTGTCAACCTTTAAGTTAGGTATGCATTCAAAAAATTAAAAACGCTGACTAACAGCGGTATCAGTATGCTAAGTTGGCTAACTTAGCTGCTGAGACCTTCTGAATATACCGCTTTTACCTACGTTGAGAACCTGACAAACTTTTAGCTTTGACAAAATGACAAAGGTCTGCTGGTCAAGGGATCTTACTCTATAAGCAAATTTTAAGTAAAGTCCATTACGCTCCTTATGTTTATCTGCAGGACACAGAAATCATCTGTTTGGTCCTTAATTGGACAGTGTTAATATTATAGAGACTGGCTTGAGTCCCTAAGGTATTCCAATTAAACACCCTTGGCGTATTATATCCCTTGCCCAAAATAGGGCAGATGCGCTTATTAATTAACGAAGTAAATTTATGTTAGATACCCGTGTAACAAAATTAGAATAAAGTAGGAAGGCATTCAATTAGACCAGAATAATAATGTAGGATTAAGGCTTGAGCCGTTTAAATAAAGAAAGTCTGAAAGTTATTTTTGGAATATAAATATTTCTACGGATTTAAAACCGCATTGCTAAAAACGAATTTTTATAAAATGTAAAAATAAAGGTGTTAATATAGTTCAATCGGTTATTACTAAAACACTGTAAGTCATATGTTTACCATTTTTAGAAAACGAGAAAAACAGCTCCTAAAATATAAATATAATTATATGGTAATTTAACATTCTGAAAGTGTAGGTGGATGGGGTATTTTAAAATATCTTAATTATACAGGGTGTTTCAAAAGCATACGCCATCGTCCGGGGAGAAGTTCCTTATGCAAAAATAAGAAAAAAGTTTTTGTAAACATTGGTTCGAAATCGCTTCGTTTGGGAGATACAAGGTGTTAAAATTTAATTAATTTTTTCATTTTTTTAGTAGTTTAAACACCACGTAACCCATTTAAATGAAATTTAATAAGCAAATTTGCATTATAATAAAGCATAATGACAGTAAAAAGCCGTTAACAGCTGTTTCAGTGGCGTGCGTACAGAGCTCAACCAGACACGTTTAAAGAAAAAATAGATACGCCACTGACACAGCTGTTTATAACTTTTTTCTGTTTTATATTTTAATATAATGCCAATTTGCCTATCAGCTTTACGTGGTTTTCAAATTATTAAAAAACATCAATTAAACTTTAACACCCTGCATCTCGAAAAAGAGGCGTTGTCTGACCCATGTTTATAAGAACTTTTCTCTTATTTTTGCATAGGGACTTTTTTTTCCGACAATGGCGTATGTTTTTTGAAAACCCTGTATATATTTTAATAAAAAAATAAAATTTAAACACAATATTATTTGGCTTTTTAACAGAATAAAATGAAAAGTTTATTTAACATTTTAAGAAAATTAAAACTTCTATACATTATGAAGAACTATTCTGCTCTTAGGGTGTTCCACAAGAAAAACATCAAGTTGCCATCGTAACTTTTTCATGCAATCCTGTATAAAAAATCAAATACTTTGTAGATTCTAAATAAAAGTTTTGGTAATTTTCTAGAAACCTGCGGCAACTCCGATTTTAACGAAATTTGGTACACGGGGTTTTTTGGGGCGCTGATTACGAATCTGAAGATTTTTTGGCGGAAACGTTGTGTTCTCGAAATATTTATCATCAAAGTTCCAATTTGAACTAAGCTTATTTTCACTATATTCCCTTTTTTTGCACACAATTCTTGATTTAAAGCTAAAGTGTCACAACATATTTAATTTTCACCTTTTAAAACCCCGTTTTTCTACGTTTTTACATTATTTAATAATGCGGCAACCATACATACACATATGGCTTCATGGCACACTGGGATTGAAATGATTTAAAGTATAGCTATGCAATTTAATGCAAAGATAATGTAAAATACGTAAAAAACAGGGTTTTAAAGGGTAAAAATCAAATTGTGTCTCACTTTAGCTTTAAATCAAGAATTGTGTGCAAAAAGAAGGGGGAATATTGTAAAAATAGGATTGAATTAAATTTCAAGTCTGATAATGAATATCTCAAGAACGAAACGTTTCCGCCAAAAATTCTCAGATTCGTGATCAGCGCCCCAAAAAACCCCCTGTATACCAAATTTCGTCAAAATCGAAGTTGCCGCAAGTTTCTAGAAAATTACCAAAGTTTTACAGAAGTTGTCTTCATGGTTTTTTAATATTTCTTATATTAAAGAATAAAAAATTCAAATTAAAAACGACAATTTTTCAATTTCCCCTCGTATCTGTTGGATAAATAATTTTATTAAAATAATGACAACGCCATTTTAAGTTTTCCCAAAGTCGAGCCCATTACACCATTACATCGGTTTATCGGTTTTTAAGAACTCCAGTAATAGTCTCCCCGTGGCCTAGTGGACAGAGCTTTGATCTTCGAAGCCAGAGGTCGGCGGTTCGATTCTCAGCGGGGGAGACATATCTAGGTAGTAGTTATTTAAAAATAACGACCGTGGTGGCACTACCGCGTTGTCTAAAAGGTGCTGTGAAAATGCAACTGCATGTTTCAGTGCTTGGACAACGTTGACGGAACAGGGGAACGATGGTTTAAACATCGAATAACCCGACACCCACGGTACTCTGGTATTTAGGCATAGACCTTCGTGGGATGTCAAAAAGATTAAAAAACAAAAAATAAAAACTCCAGTAATAACTGAGATAGTCCATAACAACGTCCAATTTCGTCGCTTTTAATAGAAAACTCATGTTTCTATATGTTTACAAAAACCAGCCCCCTTTGCGAGGCTTAAATTTTAAGCCAAATTTACTTAGGGGTCAGTTTTTTGTAAAACATACAGAAACATGAGTTTCCTATCAAAAGCGTCAAATTTGGCCCCCTGTACAGTACCAACTTAAATTAAATACGATCCACAAATAAAAAAAAGATTGTCAACTATAACTACGTGGCCAATACACTGCTTTTTAAGGCTAACAAATAAAAAAAACGAAAAAATTAACACTCAGTTTCTAGCGGTATTTTTAACAACAGAAAAACATCACCAACTTTCGTTCCAATAGCATTACAAATTAAAATTTAAAAGTGTGTATCTTTTTTTTCCTTAAAAAAGCTTTAATCCTATTTAATAAAGTGCGGTAACTTATCGAGCGAATGATTTATAAAATGATCCCATTTATAACGCCAAGATATTCATGAGCTGGGAATGGAAGAAATATTTCCACTGGATGTAATTGATTGTATGGAGAAGACGGCGTTTGATCCAGACAGAATTATAAAGATTTATGCTTAGTTAGCCTCCGTTGTTTTCTTTGTTCTAAGTGGATATATATTTAAGTGAATATTAAAAAGTTTTTAAAAGTGTTTCAAAAAAGCTTTTAAAATATTTGCAGGGAAATGGGGCAAACTTTTTTTTATACAGGGTTATATTTGAGTTGATATATTTCTTTTAACCCTGTATACAATGCAAGAAAATGGATTTTTTTTAAATAAAATTATGTCTTTAAATGCTTTGATACAGGGTGTCGAAGTTTTAAGAAAAAATGTCTTTTTGTCATAACTTCGTACCACTCCAGATATTATTGGAGATATGCTCTATATTGGTTAGGCGGATTTATTTATTGGATGGTCTTCTTGTTGAGTACACGCCTGGAAAGAATGGGACCGCTTCGGTCCTGGTCCCGGTGTATACGAGCTGACCCTGTTCAGTCCTATTGACCCCTATGAACTGGCCGGTCGCCTGAAACAAAATAAAAGAAAAACCCCCAAAAACCCAAAAAATTATAATTAAAAACGACGTTTCGGTGGCAAGTCTGCCACCGTTGTCAAGTTAAAAAATAAGTTTAAAATAAAAATAAAATATTAACTAATATTTAAATTAAAAATGATAAAAATTTAGATTATTTTTGTATCTCAAACTGAAAATAGTTTGACATATGTGTCATGAGTGACATAAGTAACTGGTGTATTTATTATTTGTAAGACAAAAATGTTAATAAGTTAGTTGATTTTTAGTTTTCCTGAAGATACTTTAGTATCGAGCAAAGGCATCAAGTGTTATTTAAATTAACTGAAATTGATGCTACACAATTATCTTTATTTAATAATATATACGCACTGTCTTTGATTTTGCGTTTTTTAGCACAAGCTTCCTTTGCTAAAATACTCGAAGCATCCCAGTTTATTCTATGATTGTTATCAAATGCGTGTTGGCAGATTTTTGATTTATGAAATTCTGTGTTATTTATGTATGATCTGTGTTCTTTTATGCGTTTAGCTAATGGTCTACAAGTTTCACCCATATAAAACTTATCGCATTCGCAAGATATTTTATAAATGACATTTTTGTATTTTCATTTAAGTCGTATGGTTTTGTTTTTGTTAATTGAAATCTAATGGTGTTTTGTGTTTTAAATATTGGGCGAATATTAAATTAATTTCCTGTTCGTTGAATGTTATTTGATAGTCCGGGAATGTATGGTAAAAATAAATTTGTAACAGGTCTATTTTGAGTTTGTCTTATATTTGGATTTTCAAATTCAAGAAAACAATTAATTATAAAATCAAAAGCATATTATCACAAAATTTGGTGCACTTCTTTTGACCATTATATTACACTTTTTGTGTGTGTTAAAGTTTAAAAAATTACCAGTGGCGTCCGAACAAGATTTGTATGGATTTATTTTTTATAAGAAAAGTACACACACCATAATCAATATTATTTTTAAAATAATTATTTAATTTGTAGTTAATTCTGTCTCTAATAATTTTTTAGTATAACTACCAGTTTTCGTCTAAAAAAACCATTTTGATGCATGTCAAAATCGCCAATATCTGATATGGTATTTTGTATGTAAAATTATTTTTTATCTAATTTGCATTTGTAATTTATACTTATTAGAAAAATAATATTAAGTAGTTATAACTTTAAATAAAACACAATATCAGATTGTGCCGTGAATCAAAATGGCTTTTATTTTTTTAAACGAAAACCGTTCGTCGCACGAAAAACAAGAAACCAAATTAATCCCAAATAAATGATTATTTTGAAAATAGTTTTGGTTTAAAAAAAGCAGTAGCGTACTATTTTGCTCTTAAATAAAAAAAGTAATAGAAATTCTATTCCAACGCCACTGGTGTTTTTTACTTTTACAGCAAAAATGTACTGTACTTGTTCAAAGAAGTGTATCAAAATTTGTTATAATATCTGGGGTGGTAGAAAAGTTATGACAAAAGAAGTATTTTTCCTTAAAACTTTAACACCCTGTATTTTGGAAACGAAGCATCTTTGGGCATAATTTTATTGCATTGTATACGGTGCTAAAAGAAAAAATCAACTTTAAAATAACCCTTTTAAAATATTTTAGATTTAAATACAAAAGTACGCCAGACATTCAAGGTGTATAAATAATTAAGTACATTAAAATTCTTCTTCGTGTTTTTGATTCCTTTTTATTTATTATTTTTAAATTTTAAGTTACTTAATTTATTTTGAGATCGGTGAGGTTTTCTTTAAATGTTTTTTTAGTTTATTATTATTATTATTATTATTTATATGGTGACCATACACTACAAAACACTATTACATGCCTAGTAGATTATTATATCACGTAAACTATTCGCACAAAATGCCAATGCGGCTTCTATAATAGGTATAAATTGGGTATAAACGGAAACACCTGACACAAAAATTGGATTTTTAAAAATTAATAATCTAAATTACAATCCATGACAAATTAGAAAATTTTGACGAACATTTTTTTCGTCATATTTTCCAATGGCCTCTTCTTAAATGGTAAAAGTCACTACAAATGGTCAAAAGTTTGTTAAGTTCCCAAGAACACACTTACGTTAAAGGATAAAAATCCATAGAACCTCACAAGTGAGATTTCAATGAACCCTAAAATTTTAGTACCTATCCTGACCACCAGATAGCGAAAGTTGGCACTGGACCAATTAGAAAATTTATCGATGCCCATGTCGAGTTTCTGTTGGTCGATTGGACTTTGGTGGTCAGGCTAGGTACTAAAATTTCAGGGTATTTGTATTCTAACGTTACAACATAACAGAAAAGAAACTCTTATAAAACATACTTTTAATTATTTTTAATGTATTAACTACATATGTTAACCATAGTAGTAACAAATTCCTATTCAATAATAGAAAAGATAGTTTTTGTTGTCTTATAAAGGGTTCAAAAAGACCCGGTTGGTCAAAATAACCAACGGGGTTAATGTGGTTAAGGGTTTAAATTAAACTAAGACATAGGGCTAAATAATATGCCGATTGCTGATGTTTTAGCTGCTATGTAGTATTTTAGTTTAACCGAAAATGCCATTAACTTATGCTATTTTCAATAAAGCATTTTGCATATTTTCTTAAAAACAGTTTTTTTATGAAATTCTAAGTAAATTTAACGTCACTCTTATTTTTTTGTTTAAAACCAATAAATTTAAAACATAAATAAAACAATATTTTTAGCATATGACTTAACCTTATTTTTTAATTCCACAAAAGTAGAATTGGCTTTACCAGGGATGCCACTGAATTTTACTTTCGAAAAAAAAACAAGTTTAATAATTTAAAAGAGAAACACTTTTTTGTTAATTAGGTATATTTTGTCTTTTAACTTAATAGTTTTAAAGATATTAAAAGACCTAAAAATGGCAAAGGAAGTTTTTTTTAATTGACCGTGGTTGTTAATTTATTTTAACAAATAATATCTCTTAATTATAATAAAACAACCAATAAAATGTAAGTGGACTGAAAATCACACCATTTTTTGTAAACCTTGTTTTAATAATAAGTGTATATAGTAAATACTCTACTGGAACTCTGATCTTGTTGTGTCTCTAATGTGTTAATAAATAAATAAGTAAACGTAAGTGGTTAGCGTTTTATGTGTGGTTGGAGTAAAAATATAATAAATACCTTATTTTTAAATTTATTTCTCTGGTTTACTTTCCTTCCTAATAATAGGTAGTCACACACCCTATAAAAATAACTCTCTTAAGTTTACTAAAAAACAATATTTTGTAATTTCAAATACGTACTAGGAGAAGCACTTCGTTTTTCTCAAAGATGCGAAACTCTTTGATATCCTTTGTTTGTTCTTAAATCCTTTGGTTTCTATAGCATACCAAGCGCTTTAAATGTTCTTTTTGCTCTTGACATTTCTTTGCTTGTACGTAAAAGTATGTCAATAGAAAAACTTTTTTAATACCTTGATATTTTTCCAACTTCATTAAGTCAAGTTTAAAGTAGATCAAAACAAAAACTTGCATTCTTTTCACTGTAAGTAAAAACATTTAAAAGAAATAAAATGCAGGGGCATACATCTTTAAAACTATAACAAAAAGTGTTATGTGTAAAAGTACTAATTATTGTTTTAAATGCATTGCTCTTCATTGATTTATATTTTTGCCTAAATGTATTTAAAAAGTTATTATTAAACAGGACGCCTGTTTATACAGGGTGCAGTTTTTTTAACTTACAATGGCTATATTTTCTAAACCAAGAAAAATATTTAAAAATAAAAAAAACATTGTGTAAAACCTAGGTAAAATATTATTGACGTATTTTTTAGAAAGCCTCTATTAACCCATTAAGCTGCAGTCCCAGTCACTTAGAAATCTTAAATGGCAACACTTTTTATGTGGCACCTCTCTAAAAGCTTATGAAAAATGTTTTATTTTTTAGTCTTAAAAAGTTAGGGGTAAATTTCAATACTACCCCTAAATTTTATAAAAATAATACATCTTTATTAATAAAGATATATAATAATAAGATACCAGAAAATGGTTAATTAAATTATTATAAAATTTATTATTAAAAATAAAATATTTTTCCCTGTAGGGGTAACCCGCCCCCAAAAGGTTTTGGTTAGTTCTCTTTTTAAAATTTTTCATAAAAAAGGTAATAGAACTGGTCTTTGGAACTAACCAGAACTTTTATGGGGGCAGGTTAGCTATACGGGAAGTATTATTTTTTAATTTATTATTAATTTTATATTAATTTAACTGGACATTTTCTGGTGTTCTCTATAAATAATAACGTATGATTTTTCTAAAATCTAAGAGAAGTATTTGATTTTACCTCAACTTTTACGCCCAACAAAAGCATATTTCATAAGTTTTCAAGAGAGGTGCCACATAAGGGGTGTTGCCATTTAAGATTGTAAAGTGAGTGGGGGTGCATCTTAAGGAGATAATAGATGTGTATCGAAAAATACGTCATTTATATTCCCCAAGGATTTTAAAGAAACGTTTTTTTTTTTTTGATATTTGCCATGGTTTAGATAATATGGCCATTGTAAGTTTTAAATAACGCACCCTGTATTTTGCCTCATTTTGATCGTGAATAACTTTAGAACAAATAATTGTTTGTTTTAGCAAAAAAACTCCGGGTTTTTAAAAAGAATTTTCTTATATTCTCGCTATTTGGTTGTAACATTTTGTGAGCACAAAAACAAAATGGTCGATTTTGTGATATGAAGGCAACTTAACTCCGCCTAAGGTCCGTGCGGAGATCGCCCACGGCTAAGCCTCCACAGGGCAGAGCGGTGGATGATTGTTACGGACTTTAGCTGGTCCCAAGCCCAGCCAAGGAGGAGGGAGCACACCCACACGAACTCACACAACACACCTGCTCACTTTTGATGAGAGAGTGAGCCGGTTTTCACACATATTACACACAGCTCACACAACCCAAAGCTAAGGTGGATGGTCAACGTGCCGAGGGCTTGTATGGCCGCAGGGTTACATGCGGTCTTTAACGTTCCCCGGGGGCACCGGGCGACACCCCCTGTATGCAGCCTTATCCATGTCAAGCGGGGCACTGGCGTGGATTGACAAGTAATTCCTCCGCTACTCGTGGGAACATTATGAGTAGTAAAGAAAAACAAAAAACCGATAAAGGTAAAGGCAAAAGCCACGTCCAGGCTAGGCCTAACTTTAGAGCTAAATCCCTAGAGGAAATAGACAACATGACGGAAGAGGAGGTCCTATCGGCCAGTATTTCCGGTAAATCTAAAGCTAGAGTGCAAGAACGGATCGACAAAGGCGAGAGCCAGGTCGAAGCCAAAAGAGCCGTAATTAAGGCCAATTTTATAAGTGCCACGTCAGGCAAAGACAAACCTAAAAAGAGACCAAGGTCTGAGGACAGCACCCCACAGAGGCCCCATAGCAAAAAGCCAAGAGGGGTGGCTGGTACAAAAACGACAAGTGGACAGCAGCCAAAGTCCTACAAGGAAGCTGCTAGCTGCGAAAAGGTTGCCATCGTACTGGAAGGCTATCCAGAGGCCCAGATGTCAACCGAGAGGATAGAACAAGTCCAAGCAGCGGTTACGGAAGCCTACGAAGGAATTCCGGATGAAGGCCCTCAGGTGCGCTTTGAAAAGTGCAACCATAGGCCAGGACATTTTCTAGTCACGTGCGCGGACAAGACCAGCGCGGAATGGCTAGCAAATGTAGCACCAACTTTAAAGCCCTGGGAGGGAGCGGTGCTGAAAGCACTTACAGGTGAGGACATCCCAAAACCTGTAACTTGCACGGTGTTTGTCCCAGATGACAAAGGTAGCCGGTTGCCTGTTGAAAGAGTCCTTAAGAGACTATCAATAAGCAACAAAGGTCTTAACACCAAGTTGTGGAAGTCCTGGGGGGCCACACCAACGGACAAGGGACAGGTGTGGACCTTCTCTATGGACAAACTGTCTCTGGACACACACACATTTCCCGGGCTCGTCAATAATCACCAACTCAACAAGGCTAACCCAACCCACTGATAGGCCAAAACGCCCGAAGAAAGTGGATTGGAAAAAAGCAGCTGAGGTGGTAAGCTACAATTCCATCAGATGGGCCTTAGGCGAATTCCAGCCGTTCAAATCGCCAGGCCTGGATGGAATCTTTCCAGTGTTGTTGCAAAAAGGGCAGGACATCCTAATGCCACACTTATGCACAATCTTCAGAGCATGTGTAGCCTGGGGCTACATACCCAAATTATGGCAGAAGGCAAGGGTGATCTACCTACCCAAGGTAGGCAAATCCCTAGAAAGGACGCCTAAGTCATACAGACCAATCAGTCTATCCTCATTCCTGCTGAAAGCATTGGAAAAAATAGTGGATAGATACATCAGAGGAAGCACCCTTCATAGGAATCCTCTGAACAAGCGCCAATACGCATACCAACCAGGAATGTCTGTGGATCTAGCACTAGACGATCTAAACAGACTCCTGGCAAAGTCGATTGACGACAAAGAGGTGGCGTTGGCAACATTCTTGGATATAGAAGGCGCGTTCAACAACGTACCAACTTTCTCACTAATGAACGCGCTAAGGAAAAAAGGAATCCCCGACACGATCTGCAACTGGATCGAAGCCAGCCTGAGAAACAGGGTCATAAGATCCACCTTAGGCACAGTAACAATGGAGGCTAAAGTGGGGAGGGGCTGTCCACAAGGAGGCGTTCTATCGCCATTATATTGGGCAGTCCTGGTAGATGAACTTCTCGACAAATTGACTGGTGAAAGGTACAACTGCCTGGGTTATGCTGATGACCTCGTCATTGTAGTCAATGGGGGTCACCTAGAGCACATATCAGGCAGAATGCAGAACGCCGTAGACATCGTTGACAAATGGTGCAAACAGGAGGGACTCTCAGTCAACCCTCATAAAACAATAACAGTCCCTTTCACAAAAAGAAGAGCGCTTGAAGGACTAAGACCTTCCAGGCTCAACGGAGTGGAAATCCCCTTTTCAAAAGAGGTTAAATATCTAGGAGTCATCTTTGACCAAAAACTAACCTGGGGACCACACTTAAGCAAAGTCACTCAGAAGGCAAGAACTACCCTGGGTAGATGCCGAAGACTTTGCGGAAAGAATTGGGGACTCAGTCCGAAGATGAACCTTTGGTTATACAAAATGGTCGTCAGACCAATGATAACCTACGGGTCAATTGCCTGGGGTGCAAAGACGCTACAAAAGACGGCAATAAGGCAATTACAAAGTATACAGAGACTCGCTTGTCTATGTATTACGGGGGCCATGAAATCAACCCCTACTGCAGCACTGGAAGTGCTGCTCAATCTACCGCCACTTCACATCTACATACAGGGTGAAGTGAAAGCGGTACAATACCGTCTCAAACAAGGCCAGAGTCCTATCATAAGACAGGAAAGGGCCATACAATGGAGATTCAAGGAGGACCAAGAAGTCAACTCAGTGTGTGAGATGCCTTCAGACAAAATGGTACCAAGCTACTGGCTAAACAAAGGTTTTCAAACTTTAATACCAGACAGAAAGGACTGGGTGGCAGGGCCTCCCATTAAAGCCGACCTAATCTGGTATACAGACGGCTCCAAAACAGACCAAGGAGTTGGAGCAGGTATATATGGGGACAAACCAAGGACGAAAATAAACTTGGGTCTCGGACAATACCCTACTGTGTTCCAGGCCGAAATTGTAGCCATAGAACAATGTGCTAGGGAAATCATCAGAAGGAGCTATGAGGATAAAACCATAGTAATCTATTCGGACAGCCAGGCAGCCATCAGGGCACTCAGTTCATGCAAAATCAGCTCCAAGCTGGTGCGGGACTGCGTAATTGCCCTGGAAGAGGTGGGTGCGTCCAACAAGCTAACCATTGCCTGGGTACCAGGACACGAAGGCCACGAAGGCAATGAAGAAGCTGATAAATTGGCAAAGGAGGGGGCTGGCAGGACAATGGTAGGTCCCCAGCCCTACTGTGGTATTCCATCATGCCAGGTAAGGTCATCCATTAGATCATGGATTATGAGGGAATCACAAGACTGGTGGATGAGAACACCAGGACAGCGTCAGGCGAAAGTGTTCATCAAGGCTTACTCGCCAGAATTTACAAAAGACCTTCTGAATTATAACCGGAAGGCAGTAAGAATAATAGTGGGTCAACTGACAGGTCATTGCAGACTGAATAAACACCTGGAAACTATGGGCCTGGCAGAAGAAAACCTATGTAGGTTCTGCCAGGAGGAGGAAGAAACCGCAGAACACGTATGGTGCTACTGCGAAGCCCTTTGTCGTCTGCGGTTTGCAAGGCTGGGTGAAGAAAACCTAAAGCGGCAAAATATACCAAGGGGCCAGTTTCAAGCTTGTGGAGTCTGATTAAACAGACCGGCTTGGATAGCGTGCTCTAACCTATGGACGGAGGACACACAATAAACCTGAGCAGGTTGCAGTGCTAGAGGATATGCAATCCACCTCCCAATCTAATCTAATCTAATCTAATCTAATCTAAGGCAACTTAATTGTTTAAAAAATTATTTTGTATATTTTGTATGTCCTCTAAATTTGGTTTGTCAACTTTAGGAAAATGTAAAATAAGCTATGATTATATCGAAAAATAATAGTTCTATTTATCTTTATAAAATTAACTGCAATGTCATTAGGAGGATTATTAGTTAATGCAAATTTTTGACATGGAAATTAAAAGAAAAGTACTGCAAAAAGCTTAGGATTTTTCGAAATACTAACAAAATATCCATTATCGCGAGTGCAACATTTAGACGCACGTATAAGTTTCATATATTCATATACATATATTAAAACAAAATGTAATAAATAAAACTGTAAACATAACGAAAACAAAAATGGTTTATTCATTTTTAAATTAACTGCGGGTGCAACATCAAATGATTGCCGGTTCTCGTGATGAATTAGAGATCGCACCATTTATTACCAACACTCTTGGTAGGGGAGTCCAAGGGGGATTTCTACAGTTACTGAAGCGCGTCAGAAAAATATACCGGAGAATATCTTATACCCGATTAAATACCTCCACCAAATATGAGCCCCGTATACAGGGGCGATCATAAAAAGCAAAAATATATCCCACATAAATTGTCGGGCGCGTCAGATTAGGATAGGGTAAGTTAATTGCATGCTAAAGAGTGTATATTTCACTAATCTGATAATTTAAGAGTGGCGTAAAGAAACCGGAGGGCTACAAAGTCTTAAAAAACGTCATTTTGACATTTTTGAACGTGGCTATTTTTTTTCTTTGAAGAAAATAATTCAAGAATACCGAAAATTATATAATTCAATACGATTTGAACGACTTCCTGTGGCCGAAAGAGTAAAAATATTTTTTGACATACCTAAAAGTCTGTAGCCGTTTAACGCCCCGATGTAAAGGTATACATTATATAACATATTTTTTTTCCTATCATCTAAGCTTTGCAACCCAATAGGTCTCTATGACGCTCGAGTAACTGCAAATTTAGCATCTTGGGCTCCCCTACTATCTGGGCCCTTTATATTTTAAATAACACTTAGTAAATAACTATGGTTACTGACAATTTAAACCAAAATACATTTTTAATTGTGGTAACAAGGGTAATTATTTTTTTAAACCAATAAATTCCATTTTTTGTTCAGGTGTTTTTTTACTATAAAGTGCCTAGAGTATAGTATACTTTTGTTGTCGCCTATCTACCAATTAAAAATGCAACTTTATAGTCTTCTAAATTTTCTCGTATATAGCTTTAATTTCGAGAAAATAAGTTAAAGCTACTCTAATTTCCCATACCCAGTACCCATACACAACATGGTAAAAAATCCAAAATAAAAAAACATTTATTTGCCATAAAATAAATAAGCAGTGATGTATTTTATCAGAAATCGTAATTTTCCTTATTTACTAAGGTCAAAATTGTTAATTTTTTAGTTTTGAATTTTATTTTATGTTGTTTATGGATACTTTTAGTATCACTTAAAGTGGCTTCATTTTGTTTCTTGAGAGAAAGCGAGATACGAAGAAAATAAGTGAAACCTTAAAGTTACATTTTTATTTGGTTAATCAGAAAAAAATATAAAAAGTCAGTGACGTACCTTTTTCTCAATATTATTGGCTGTGGTGCCCACTGAGACGCCACTGGACCCAATAATTTTTATCTAGGTAGAGCTTTACAGGCACCTTATTACATTTAATGAGTGTACCAAAATTTATTTAAATTAGTAAAAGCGTTTTTAAAATATTTAAAAATACCGACTTTCTTCAAAAACTTTAACGCCCTGTATCTTGAAAACAAAGCGTCTCCGGATATATGTTCATATAAACTTTTTTAATTGAAAAATTACAAGAAATCATCTCTTAAAATTAAAGTCATCGCTTATGTAACACCCTGTATTGGCGTGTACCCAAACTAGGACTACTCACTACCTTAAGTGGTTTTTAACAACCAGTGTGCTTCTAAACGCTTACAACCAAATATCATATTGATTCGAAAATCCTTTTTAAAGCAAACTTTTGCTTAACAAAACCGCACTTTCCGTAACATATTACATAAAGCACTAAAGATGAGATTTTAGGCTTTAAAACCTTTATAATAAAGTTTGCTACTTCAGCAAACCAAATCTTGTAATATCAGTAGCATTACTTTCAGTTGACAACAAAATGTATGTGGGGTGGAAACATCATTCTTTAGACGTGACTGGTTATGACAGCCTTAACCTAACAGCTTATCAAATTTTTACGCTTTCAGTGTGCATCTATTTATTTTGCAGTTTTCGGTTTTTATTTTCCTTCCTGAAGCTGGTTTTACACTTATCAAACTTCTTATAAAATAAGTAGGACCAAGTTTACCTTGAAAAAATTTAATAATAGTCCAAGAGCCCGTGGGCGGCAGACCTTCGTCATTTTGTAAAGGTGAAAGTTTGTCAGCACATGCTCCCAACATAGGTAGAAGCAATGGTAGACTATGAAGTTTGACTTATAGTGGCTTTGGCAGGTACCAGGTACCAAAGGTTAATAAATTAAAACTTAGGTTTTGTCATTTTCTAAAAGCTAAATTTTACATTATGGTACTTGGGTACCTATAAGAAGGTTTTTTTCTTAGTCGCCTGACAGTTTTGACACTTCCAACCCATTGACAGAAAAATATTTTGGGGTGGTTCAATACTCCGATAAAGACCAATATTTCTGTTATTTGACAAGATATAACAAAAAGTGTTGTATGAGATTTGTAGGGTTTCCGCATGAGAATGTCCTAAAAATATGTTAATGTATACAGAGTGTCCAAAAAAAGTTTATGCTTTAAGATTCATTTAAATAAAAATGTTTTTGGAACACTCTGTATACATCAAAATATTTTAAGTACATGCCTATTTAAAAACCTACAACTCTCATATTAAAATTTTGTCATATCTTGTTAAATAACAAAAATATTGTACATGGTCGGACCATTGAGTCACTCCAAAATGTTTGTCTGCCAAGGGGTTGGAACTGTCAAAACTGTCTGCCGATTGGGAAAATATCTTCTAATAGTTACCCAAGTAACATATATAAAATTCAGCTTTAACAAAATATCGAAGTCTTTGTTTCAATTAATTAACCTTTGGTACCTCGTACCTGCCAAAGCCACTATGAGTCAAACTTTACAATCTACAATTACTTCTACCTATGTTGGGAGCATGCATTGACAAACTTTCAGGTTTTACAAAATGACGAAGGTCTGCCGCTCACGGGCTCTTACACTATAATGTAAAACAGAAAATTGGATATCAAAAAATTTCAAGGTCGCCTTGTCAAATTTGTTTAAAGGATTAAACACGTCCTAGTTTGCTTAAAATATTGAATGCAGAATTACTAACCTCACAGAATAAAAAATTAAGAGTTAGAAACTACTTTTCCTCAAATTTTTCATCTGTGGCGTATGTATTTTGTTGTGTGTTTATTTAAAGATTTAGCGTTTAACTTTAAAGTTATTTATAGTTATTTTGTTGGTGAGTCATGTTTTCACTTTTATGAAGAAACAATCACCTTAGTTGGTAACCCTAATATTTGCTTCAAAGAGGTTTGTCAAATAATTCCTTGTTTTACACAGTGACAAGTTTGATAAGTGTAAAACCAGTTCTTAAAAAATATTTCTATTTTCATGCAAAAAAACTAACACAATTTTATACAGAATGACATACATTTATTGCTTCGGATTCCGTAGCATAAAATGGAGCTGTTTTGTTTGACCAAAATTAAGTTTTAGTAAAGGGCCTTTTTAAGACTTTTTACGCGCGTTATATTCTTCAATTCTAAAAATTAATTCTTTAGACTTAAACTAGTTGAAATGCGTATTTTTAAAAATGTTCGAGGAAAAATAATTTACTACTAATTATTTAAAAATACAAATAGGACTGCAATTAAAGAAAAATAGGCTCAGCATCTAAAAAATAAAGCCTACAGTTGTCAGTATTAAATCTTTGTACAAACCTTCGTGACTTACTTTGCAATACTGTAAGCGAATATACCGGGTACCCATCATGAGATTACTTGACAGTCTGTTATTTTCTGGAAAAGTGTTACACGATTTTAAACCTTTGATCGGATGTATGGTTGGTTAGGATGCAAATTTTTGATTTTATGTTAAACAAAAAGTGGTCTGAACTTTGCTATTTTACCTATTTTTCAAAAAGTCAATTCTACGGGCAGTTTCATGAACGTACATATGTTTTATCTATTTTAATTAATTGTTGAGAAAATGTCGCTAGAAATTTTCATATAAACCACCATTTTAATTAATTGGTTGAAAAACAAATGATGGTAAAGAAGGGCTCATGCTAATTTTTATACATATTTAAAGAAACTTATATCCAATTATTGTTAAAACGCAAATTCCCGTTTTACCGGGAGTGCTAGGAAATTGACTTTTGACAGTAAGGAACTTATGTAGAAATCAGTACTAATTTAAATTTAAACCCAGCACTTATTTTTCTTATTTATCTTTTTTGCTAATGATATTTCTAAACCTAATAGTTTTAAAGTTATTAATAATAAAAAGGTAAAATATATATTTTTCGCTATTTTTAAGGCAGCCTTGCATTTTATTATTAATATCTTAAAAACTATTAGGTTTAAATATGGGATATAATTAAAAAATATTAGGTCAGAAGTGTTAAGTTAAAATATGTAAAGCTCTTTACTTTTGAAAATCAATTTTTGTGGCATTTTTGGAAAAACCGAAAATTGTATTTTAACAATAATGGATTATAAGGTTCATTAAATATGTGTAAAAATTCGCATTAACCCTTTTCTACCATCATTTGTTTTTTAACCAATCGAAAATAATGGCGGTTAATAGGCATTTTCCAATGCCATTTTCTCAAAAACTAATTAAGATAGGTATAACATGTAATACATATATTTTTTTATTATTTTCTTTGGAATTAATTATTAGGAAAATAATAAGAGTGTTTCATTTAAAATACAAAAGTAAAGGGCACTTCCGGTTAAACCAGGTGTGCCAAATAAAAAGCAAAAACATTAGTCATCTGTCTCCTCTCCAATCATACATCCGAACAAAATTTTAAAATCGTGTAATACTTTTCAAGAAAAGGACAGACTTGCTAGTAATTTTGTGGCATGATATAAATAATATTTACGCAGTATTTTTAAATAAATAAAAATATAAATATAGATGGGTCCACATTTAATTCATTCTAAAAGCAATACCGCTAAGTACACAAAAAAAATATTAATTAAACAAACCTTTTCGAATGCACATAGCCTCGGACAAAGCCTGATTACATATTTTTAGATAAATAATAAAAAAACATTGCTAAAACACGTATCACCTACCTAAAAAATATTCTCCTATTTCGCCTCTGTCCTACTAAAAAACCGGTTGCACTTGGCGTGGTACTTAAAAACTCGTCGGGTTAAATATTTTTTGCTGCAATAAATCATTGTTCACAAAAGGGTTTTTTTACTTTATCCTATTTTGTGTACTTGGCGGCATCGCTTCGGAATGAATTAAATGTGGACCCATATTTACTAATTCTTACAATTATGGTATGGATGGGTCCATATTTAATTCATTCTAAAAGCAATACCGCAAAGTACACGAAAAATGTGAAAGAAAGCAAACCTTTTCAAATGCACATAGCCTTGGACAGAGCCCAATTACATATTTTAAGATAAAAAATAAAAATACATTACTAAAACACGTATCACCTACTTAAAAACATTATTCTATTTCGCCTCTGTCCTACTATAAAGCCGGTAGCAACGAGGCGTGGTACTAGAAACTCGTCGGGTTAAATATTTTTTGCTGCAATAAATCATTTTTCACAAAAGGTTTCCTTACTTTATCATTTTTGTGTACTTGGCGGCATCGCTTTTAGAATGAATTAAATATGGATCCATTTTTACATAACGATTTGGTCTCCAATAAATCTAATGGTGGTGCAAAAAGGCGACGTTGTCATATTAAAACTTACAAAAATATTTTTAGTATTTGTGATAACTAACTTACAAAAGGGTACAGTCTTGCATAGTCCGGTGATGGCTTAGCGTGTAAAGGCGTTAAGTTGTTGAGCGCACAACGGACGTGAGGTGGGTTCGAATCCTGCTGAGGCCAAATACTTATTTATAAGTTGGTCGGAAATTTAGTGGTTAGCTCAACACCAGACGGACAAAATGCAAAATGTATCGACGCTGAAGGCCACTAAAGGACCAGGGCGCCGGAACACACTTTGCCGTGTCCTACGCAACCATAGACATGCGGACCCCCTCAGTTGGTAGGTTCAGTAGTGCCCCCTGGGTGGGGACGAGGTCTTAAGTTGTCGCTCATACGACCGTGATTCGGAACCCACGTTAAGCTGTAGGTCCCGTCTGGCTGACATCACCCAGACGTAAAATGACAGGCCGCACAATAAGCCGAGCGGCTTCAGTGCAGGGGTTATCCCGGCCCTATTCTAATCTAATCTAATCTACAGTCTTGCATAAAAATAAAAATTATGGACAACTTAGCTACAAGTTCGTATTCTTTTACGACAAGCATAATCATAATATTGGACGACGACAAATACCTTTTTTTCTATAATATTTTTAATTATAAACACCTGGCATCGGGCTATGGCTAGTGTAGCTCAGAGTAGCAGCAATGAAATATATTTTTTAAAGACTTTTTGTTTTAAGAAAGGAAAATATCGTATGGCAAAAATATATACTTAGGTGACAGTAAAAGCATTAAAAAATATACCATATACTTATCTAGCAATTAATATGTGTTTAAAATAGCGTAAAATAAACCGCGGTTATAAATTCTACTCACCAATAATATCTCGGTAACTAATGGAGATTCAAAAGTACAAAAAAATGCGTTTTTGTTGTCTGGCTAGTTATTTTGTTTCCATTTGTTCACTACTAATTTAAGCAAAACTAGCTATGACAAAGCAAAAGATTTACGCCAAAGTGTCTTCTGTAATAAATTTGACCTATTTTATATACAAAACCGCACTTTTCGTAACATAGACAAGACACTAAAATTGAGATTTTGAGCTTTAAAAGCATTTTACAAGCGTTGCTTCTTTAGTCAGCAAAATCGTGTAAAAATAAAACTGAAATTGCTTTTTTAAAATTATATACAAGAAAAAATATTTTTATCATGATATCTCATGTATGAAAAATTGTATTTCATGAGGTCCTGCTCGTAAAAAAAATAAATATTTACAAAAATAATGTTGTACGTACAAAGTGGCTCTAAAAAGAACCCCATTTTAAATTAATTAAAGACATCGAATATATTTTTAAGACTAACCGTCGTTAATATTTGCGTTAAAAAATAATTATGTAACACAAGTGACCCAGAAAAATTAATTTAAAAAGTATCTTAAGTTCTTAAAACTGGATATTTTTTTATTCAAAACGCGCTTGTTATTGCTCCGGTTGTATCGGCAGTATCGATTACCGGAGTAAAGCAGTTAAAAGAACACGGTGTTCTGCTCGGGCGTGATCGACCGAGCAGCAACCTTTCAAGTTATAAAAAGAATGGTGTGTGAATAAGAAGGGCACAATAAGCCTTAAGGTTGCAGTGCACCACCTAGGAAGGGGGCGACAGTCGAAACCTGGGTGGGATGACCCAAAAGGGTGGTAAAAAAAAAACAAAACATACATAAGTGTCAAAACAAAATTAAAAAAAATATATATTATAAAGAAACATTTATAGCCGTGTGCAACATTCAAAAGCAAAATTATTGTAGAAGCGTTTTTATTTTATTATCAATTTTTTAAAAAGATAAGGTAATACGCATAACTTAACATAAATATTTTTGCTGCAATAAATCATTGTTCACAAAAGGGTTTTTTACTTTATCATATTTTGTGTACTTATTTTTAAAAAATCAATGCCACCACCTAAATGAAGAAAAGATAATCTGTATAAAAAAAATAAAAATTGATAAAAATTAAAAATAAAGGTAGCTAACTCTTGTAGAAAATTCATGTTTTTCAAGTTTTTGCGAAACCTGTATACCAAATCAGCATTTTTTCCTCGTGAATCTCATTTTTTTTAAAAGCAAAACTTTAATAAAGAATGACTTTTTTTCGAAAAATTAAATTTTTGGTCCATTTGTCCTCATGTTAACCCCATCCGTGGACAGTCTGTAAAATATACAGGATGCTTCATTAAAAAATATGCTCTTTTTATCCTACCGTGTATATTATTACTAGTCTCACCATTAAAGAAATTTTTAAAGGAGCTTTAAGAAAATATCACATTAAGTATATCTAACTTAATTACTTTCGAAAATATGGCCATCCAAATCAGGTATTTGGGTAATATTTAAAGTACCGTCATTTTGTATAGGTAAAAATATTGACTCTATATTCTACGGTTATAAAGTACTCGTTAGGTGTTTTAAAATGATTTATTCCTCGACCCCCTTTCCATTTAAGAATTTGGAGGTGGGAGACCTGGCGGCTAGAGGGTTAAAGGGGCGCTGCGCCGTCCAATTTTTTGTAAAAAACGTTTTCCCTTAATAAATATATTGACGTGTTTCGGCGATTACCTTAAATCTGTCTCTTTTCGCAGATAACTGAGTGATAACTTTTTAAATGAATACCCTGTACAAATCTTACATTTTCCATATATTAAAAAGTACAATAGGGCATTTTTAAATTTTAAAATATCCAAAATAACTATATATCCACCACATTAAGTTTCAAACTTTTAAATCAAATCCGTCAAATTACAATATTAACATATATTTAAATTACTTTATATCAATGATCAATTCACAACAAGATGATTCACCGGTCAAATTTCTATAACATCCAAAGTTTCGCGGTAAATCCCTTGCTGCCATATTTTAAACCTTAAAGTCTGTAAGGACGACGAAATATTCTAAACTATTTTCTTATTATATCATAGGTACGGCACTGTATCTCACGACTTCCAGAATAATTTATATTTTAAAATTGCTTAATTTAAATTATTCTAAAATGTGCTTTTGCCCAAGTATTTTTTCCTTTTAATTATTCAGTAAAGTCTGTTAAATGCTAAAAATCTGATAGTTTTGGCATCACTGCTTAATTTAGCTGCATCTAGGCGGTGCTGCCCTCATAAAAATATAAAGTAATAACAAAATAAAATAGAGTTCTCAGAATAACGTTACAGAAACCTACTTAGTCACGATTTTATTAAATAATATGTATGTACAGTGGCGGAGTAAAGAAAAATTGGTTTTGTTAAAAAATACTTAATTTAAAATAATAAGTTTTAACAAATTACAGACTTAAATGGGTTATTAAGAATAAAATATTGATACGTAAAAATATTGATTTTGGAATTACGATCAGGGATGCGCGATGTTCATCGGTGGTATCATAACATCGATGTTAGGCTGGTCGATATTTTGTCATCGGTGTTTGGGTATTGGGTATGATTCCGAGCGGCGCGGCAGTTTACTAACCGCCGATGCAAGCGTCAGAACTTTTGCCTGAGGAAGTTACGAGTAGGGTTGCTAGTAATTTGAATGGCTCTGGGGTTTGCGTCAGCGGTTTGCTACATGTCACGATGCTCGGAACCGTACTTTTATTTACTATAGTTTAATGCGTAGTATTGTGCCATTGTCGGTGAGGGGTTAGAAAAATTGTATTGAGAATCGGATTACGTGAGGAGGGTAAACATTGAAATATTTAATTTTAAAATTTAGGATTTTAAAATTTATAGTTTTATTTCTTTTTTATTATTGGATCAAGGATGAACTTAAGGATATACTTTCTTTAAATAAAAGCATAGATATAACCTGGATGCATGTGCTGCTGTAAAAAAATCGTTGATAAAAGTGAATTAAAAATGTAATATTTTTTAAATACTTTTTCTCTCATGTGAAAAATTTTTAAGAAGAAAAACTAAATTGAGGATGTAAGAGAGTTTATAACAAATGTTTTTTTTTCTTATTTTAAACCAGATATCCAGTAAATTATTGGGTATGTTGGATAATCTAAAAGCATTTTAAACTTAAATTAGGTAGTAAATAGTAAAGTCTTTAACAGTTCCAGTTTTATTATTTTTTAAAAACCTAATAAACATGCAATGCGTATTTAAAGTCAGGACCCTCGTAGATAAGGGGAGGGGGGTTGAACACCTCCCCCTTAGCATTGTAAGAAGAGAGATTTGTATGGAAAAGTGCTTTTTTAATGTTTTTGATGGTAATGTGAACCTTTCCCCTTAGTTAACGAGAAGAAGGAAAGAGAACGTATAGTAAAATGGATGGGTTTCAAAAGTGAGCAATTTTTTTAATTTTAATTTTTTTGGCACTCAGAACCCTCCCATAAAAAAGCATTATATACGTCCGTGCCTCCCCTCCTAACTTTTGAATTATTTGATATTTTTTTATGAAAATTACTTTAGTAAGACAACATAAACCAAATTTTAAACAAAAAAATGATAGATATAAATGTCAAACTGAGAGTTGGGCGCTATACAAAATAATAAATGGAAAGTGGGTCTTAGCAGAGTTGGGTCGAATACTGAAATTCGGTATTCGATTACTATTGTAAAAAAAGTATTCAAATAGTGAATATTCAAGAAGTAAGAAAAAGATAAATACCGAGTATTCATAAATACTGACAGAGTTGGGTCGTATTCGAATACTCAGTATTCTGAATAGAATTCAGAATACATTTTGCCGGTATTCGAATACTATTCGAATCTGAGTGTTTGGTATTCGGTATTCGGCAAAATACTTTTTGGTTAGTATTCGGGATTCTGTATTTGAATAGTTTTAAAGTATTTGACGAATACTTTTTTGAGTATTCGAATACCGGAATGTGTAAGCAGTATTCGAATACCAAAATTGACAGGAGTAGACTACCAAAAGGAAACAAAAAGTAGGGAAAAATGAGGTGACGACGTTTCTTTTGCTCCTCAAATTTTTTAATTATCGGTTGTTTTTTTCTTTTCTGGTATTCGAATCTTTTTTTTCCAGTATTCAAATACCGATTCCAGGTGTTCGTGAATACCGAGTATTCGAATACTTTTTTCTTCCAAGTATTCAAATATTCGGTATTCGAATACTTTTTTCGGTATTCGTATTCAAATACTGATTTTCAGTATTCGACCCAACTCTGAATACTGAAGACCAAAAATAAAAAGATCCCAAAAAGATCTTACAAAACAACAACTCCTTGTTCTGAGTACTTTTATTTTGAAGAGCAAAAAAAAGGTTCTCCTGTATGCCGGTATTCGAATACCAAACACACAGATGTATTCGAATACCTGCCCAATGTATTCTGAATGCGATTTAGAATACCGAGTATTCGAATACCACCCAACTCTACTTATGACCCATCATTTTAAAGCACGAGACAAGTACTTTATTTTCCTTGTTGAGATCAAAGTTCACTTCTACGTCCTACGGACGCTACCAAGAATCTGAGTTCCACCAGCACCCGGAATCTTTTTGTCGGCGCGGGGAATTTTAGTTGTAAAATAAATAAGTAAAATTGTCAAAATTTGCACAAATCAGGGGTGTTGCGAATATTTGCAGCCGCATATGCGGAACATCCGCATTAATCGATGCGGATGTATAGCAGATCACGACAAGAAAGAAAGGCGGCGAGTGGCGCGTGTCGACAGCACGTGTTGATTAGCCAATCGAAAAGCAATAATTTTGTTTTGGACTTCAGTAAATTGGTGACGATGACGCTTCTCGCTGTTGTTTGTAATACGAACAAGGACTTGAAATAACTGTCTTATTTTTACCCTACCTACACTTTTTGTACAGATCCGCATCCGGACGTAAAAAATCTGCATCCGCAACATCCCAGGTACATATCATTTACACACCATAGAATATAAAGTGACTACATTGACCTACTAAAATATGACGTTACTACTTTAAAACTAAAATCAAATACCTTATTTGGATGGCCATATTTCCGAAACTAATAAAGTTAGATATACTGAATGTGATATTTTCTGTAAGATCTTTTAAATATCTTTTTTCTGGTGATATAATAAACAAAATACGTTATTACAAAAAAAACGTTAAAAATAGCTTTAAAAAATACTACATCAGTGGCGACGCCAGCTTTTTGGTTTTGGGGCGGGCAAGGGGGATTTTGGTTTTGGAAATATTACCATCAAAATCAGGTTCCTATTTAAGTAATTATTAACATACCGCCATTTTGTAGTAGCTAAAGATATTGACTTTATATTCTGGGTTTATAAAGTACTCGTCAGGAGCTTTAAAGTGATGTGCCACAAAGCACCCCTTTTCATTTTTTTAAATGGCGCTCAGCTTTCAGTTTGACATTTATTATTTTGCTGTAACATACTCCATAGCCTCAACTATAGATAAATCGTGTGTACCTAATGGCCTAAAAGACGGTTTTTATCTGTTATGAACGTTTTTTATTTTAAAACGCAAATATTCAATATATAGATTTTTTACCCCTCCTGAAAACTTGATAAACTGTAAATTAAAACTTTGTTCGAGCCGACTCTTTAATTATGTACCTGTTAATAATAAATTTGGTGTCTATAGAGCAATAAACAGCACTATTGACTACGCAAGAGACCATCCTGCAATATCAGCAACTACTTGAAATTGATCTTATATCATAGAACATAGGCTAAGACTATCTGGTTATATCTGTTTCTTTCTACTGAATAATTAGTCTGAGTAAAAGTGCAAATTTAATACACCTCGTTTACATGAAAACCCTTGAAGATCAACGTGATAATGTATCTTTTAATATCTTTACAATACTACAAAAGCCTAATTCGAGATTAACGAATTTTCGAATAGACCGTGACGCTTTTTAATTTAAACTAGGTTAATCAACTAAAAAATATCGCAGAATAAGAATATTTCCAAAAAGTTGGACCAGCGCAGATAATTCCGACTCCCACTTAAAGCATTGCGGCTGTTGATTGGGCTAGACCGAAACGGCAGCGTCAGATTGCCTGCTTAGTAACAGCTACTGCTCAATAAATCGACAACGGAAGTCGCACACAAGGTTTAGTTATACCGCGACTATTAAAGTTCCTAGACACGACTGAAATCGGATATAAATTTGTCTAAGCTTTAATACTTTTTTAAGCAAAATATACATTTTTTTATTACAAGGACGACATAATATCTGTATTTTTAACTATACAGTATTATATACTTAGGAATACGTTTAATTCATTAGCTTGTCTATCATGATTAACAAGCTTTCCTCGTCCACTCAAAACAAGATAACAGTCGCAGGCTTTCAGAACAATCAGCTTATTTTGCCCTAGAAATCATTTTTATTTTTTACCTATTTATAATTTATGGTATAACTATTGGTATTATTTTTCTTACTTATGTATATGATTAAAGTATACATAAACAGGGTGTCCAATAACTCAACCGATAAACCTTAAGGGGTGATTCTTCAATGAAAAATAAGAAAAAACAAATGAACATATATCCTAAATGTCTTGGTTTTTGAGCTACGGGATATTAAAATTTGTAAAAAATTATCGTTTTTCTAATATAACTTTTACATCAATTTAGATATTTAAAAAAAAATGGAAGACATGTCGCTATGCATTACTATAGTTGACATTTTTGATATATAAGAAAAAAATAAAATTTAACCAGTGTCGTCCATAAGGGGTTTAGGGGTAAATATTTTTTAAGAAGAATAGTCCTCTACTGATTTTATTTTTTTTTTTTTTGAATCCTCGTTTTGTTTGGAACAAATTTGGTTTCTTTATTTTTTTGTATGACGTACGGTTTTCGTATAAATAAATTAAAACCGATTATCGGCATGGTCAAATAACTACCCATCTAATTAAAGAATAAAACGCAAGGAATGTTTTGTTGTTGCTAGTGCCCCCTTGGCACTAGGCCACGTTACCAAAATTATTGTTATGCCACAGAGTATTTTAAGTGACACCCTTTTACCCTAATTTTACCCGATTTTAATATCTTGTCTTATTTAAAAGATAAAGTGGGGAAAACTCTTTAATATCCTCCATGTATCAATAATATTATGCTTCAATCATATTGCCTCAATCATATTGCTTTACTAATATTGACCGTCTGAGGGTCAAAAAGGTAAACTTTTTGAGTGTAAACGCAATTATTTCCAAATAGATAAGAATGTCTTCTAGTATTCTAAAGTTTGTAATTTGTTTGATGTTTGTAAGGGCTCTAATCTTCGGAAGCACTAATTCAGGAGTGCAATAGGTGAAGAGGCTATATTTTCATAATGATTGAACAAAAAAATAAGAAAAAAATGGCATATGTATATGAAGTCAGCGAAAAATATAATTAACGTCCAGTGAAGTGGACACGGCTAGTATGTAGTATATTGAGAAGTAAACTAAGTAAACTTAACATAACTTTTTCCAACTTAGGTTCCAGCTATACCCGTGGAGGATTTCTAATATGCTTATTTCTTGGAAATCAGCCGCATTCGATGGTTACTGTTTTGCGGCAGTGGCAGGGATTTTACACTTTTCGAGGTTTGGATGCAAGGTTTTTTTTTTCTGTAGGTGTGATATATGTGCCCTTTTCGGCATTTCTTACTCGTTCACCTGGTATTTTTTTTAGATTTCATATTTAGGTGTTTGTTCCAAGCGCGTCTATGAAATGGGGTAGTTTATCTCCTTCGGGGTGGTTTTTATGCCGGCTGAAGAGACTCTGGTTGTTTTAGACCTTGTATGTTTTACATTAAAATTTTCTTTAAGGGTTGTTAGGTTGGCTCTTGGGAAGGTGGTTTTCACCCCTGACTGGTACTTACATCTAAAGAAGGTTTAGTAAGGTCGCGTTTTATGTTTTAATCGGAAAAAATCCGATTTTTCTTGAATAATAACTTAATAGCACGTCCGTTAATTCTACTATTGTAAAAACTTGTTTACGAAGATCAAGGAGTCACGGAAAAATAGATGCGACTATTTTTTGCTTTTATGGCCTGTTCAGAGTAGTCTAAAATTTGCAAAATCGTACTAATGGTCCTAAGTCAGTTTTTTCAAATGGATTGAGGGTGGTTCACTATAATAGCTCAAAAGAGCATTTTTTTACCAACAATTTGATAACACACAATCAATATTTTATTTTCATTAATTCTGTTTTATTTAAATGAGTAATAATATACCGGGTATCCCATTTAAAATAAGAAAGAAAGGGTCTTTTCTGGCTAAACCGGAACAACTTAAATGTATACTATTTTTTTAGCACTTTGTATATGTTTTTTTTTAATTATGGTACATATAAACCGTACGTTTAAATCACTCATCTATTTATTTAAAAAACGCATTAAAATTCGTTGAGAATAGTAACGTCAATATCAAATTTTAAAAATAAACCATTTTAAACACTCTGTTTATGTTTTTTTGGATATTATTATACATATTGTGAACACCCTGTATGGGGTGATATGCAGTTTTTTTATTTAATTATTTTGATATTGAAAATGCACATTCAAAAGGTGTCAGGTTTTTTTTTTCAAAGAAACAATAACTGTTTCTAGATCCATTTTTTGTTGTTAAGACGGTTCAAAATATTTTAAAAACTTTATTTTCAGCAATTTTAGGCGTTCAACCAATTATCACCGCGGTAATAATTAGTGACAACTTTGACGTATAATACATATTGTTTAAACGTCAACATAACCGATTGGTAAATACCGTTTTAGAATTGGTTCTTCGCCTAAAATTGATGATTTTCTTGTTAAACGGTGACGTCATGTACGTCGCGTATTTAACCGTGTTTGAATACATCCCGGACAATGGTTTAAAAACAATATAGCTATCTATCCGTGTCAAGTGAAAAATGTTTATTTTCGGTGTAAACAAAAGTACATATTAACCCTAAAAATCAAAAATCATAATCATAACCTAATAACTTAGCGCAACGGTTTGAAAACATACATTTTCTTGATTCTCATATTTATATCGTATTTTCGAATACGGTTTGAACCACTAAGCAAGAAATTTTGACTTGGGTCATTAAAAATGAACGTTCACGGTCAACAACGTGCTAAGTCACCAAAAACTTTGTATATAAACATAAAGTTACCCAATAGCAAGGGGAAGAAGAAATTAGGAAGATTAGATAGGTAGTGGGTAGTAGAGGTGAAGTCAAGAAGAAAGGTAAAGGTTAAGTTTAGCCTGTACGGGCTACCCCTAGGGGGCTGTATGTAATTAAAAGCTACATTACAATATAAACCTTTCTCTGGAATCACTCTATCTATTAAAAAAAACTGCATCAAAATCCGTTAGGAAAAGTAAAACCAATATTAAATTTTAAATATAAACTATATTTTAAACACTCTGTTTATGTTTTTTTTTTTAAATATTATTTACATATAAAAATTCCTCTTAAATCACTCTATTAAAAAAAAAAACATTAAAATTCGTTGGGTAATATATCAATTTTTAAATTTAAACTATTTTTTAATCACTCTGTATATGTTTTTTATATTATTATGCATATAAACCCGCCTTTTAAAACACTGTATCTAAAAAACGCAACAAAATCCCTTAAGAATAGTAACGTCAATGTTAAATTTTAAATATAAACAATTTGTAACATTTCCTTATTTGGCATTACTTGATAGTTTTATTCTACCACCTATATCCTCTTTACAATATAATACCCGCGGCTTCGTACGCATTAAATTTCATCTAACCAGATTCAGATTTAACCAAAACTAATTATGCATATAAAAACCTTTCTCTTAAATCACTCTTTCTATTAATTAAAAAACTGCATTAAAATCCGTTGATTAGTTTAAAAGATCTAAGCATACATACATACAGACGGGGAAACGACTTTGCTTTATACATGTAGTCAGTTAAACCTTCTCTTGAATCCCTATATCTATATATTAAAAACCGCATCAAAATCCGTTAAGTAATATTAAAGACAATTGAAGTTTCACTAAACTATAATATCAATTTTTAAATGTAAATTATTTTTTTAACACGCATATTTTTTTTATATTATTATACATTTAAACCTTTGTTTTAAAACCCTCTATCTATTAAAATGAAACCACATCAAAATCCGTTGAGTAATATCGAATTTTAAATTCAAACTATTTTTTTAAACCCTCTGTATATGTTGTTTTTTGGATATTATCATACATATAAACCTTCCCTTTGAATCACTCTATCTATTTAAAAAACGCATTAAAATCCGTTGAAAATAGTAACGTCAATATCAAATTTAAAATATAAATCACTTTTTTTAAACACTCTGTATATGTTTTTTGGATATTATAATACATATAAACCTTTCTCTTGAATCACTTTATCTATTTAAAAAGACTGCATCAAAATTCGGTACGAATAGTAAAACCAATATCAAATTTTAAATATAAACAATTTTTTTAAACACTCTGTATATGTTTTCTTGAATAATATTATATACATAAACCTTCCTCTTGAATCACTCTATCTATTTAAAAAAAATCGCATCAAAATCCGTTAAGTAGTTTTAAAGATCTAAGCATGCATACAGACAGACCGAAAAAGGGACTTTCATTTTATACTATGTAAGGATAATAATGTTATGGCATACATTAAATAATTTTTAGTTTTCAAACAAAAACATATACAAATATTGTTCAGTGGTTATAGTTTTATCATTTATAAGTTATGTTATATTCGGCAATATTTACATTAGATTTATTTGGGTAGGTACATACTGTGTAGGTAGTATAAAATTAACATTAAATTAATAAATAATTTGAGACGACGCTCATAAATGTATTATGGCATCATCTTGCGGCCGTTTTGGATACTAGGTAAAACAATGGTGACATCTGTTTTCGAGGTTTCGCCCAAGCCCCAAAGGAGCAATTTCAACGCCATACAGCGTTTACCGCGTGTAACTACAAGATTTGACCCCAGCGCCAACTGGTGCCCATTACGAAAAAATCGGCTTTTAAGTGGTTATACGGGGGCTTTTGGAGGTGTAATATCTTGTTGTGAATGGATCGTTGTTTATATGCTATCATAGCAAATCAGGTTAAATTGTTGTTTAAGCCGGCTACTCATTACGCGGTACTTGGCGAGTAACTTGACTCGGAATATACTTGGCAAGTATTTGTCGAGTTCCAAGTAAGCTATCTATATTACGCGTCTACTTATAGAATTGCCAGTTTTTGAAAGTACAAGTAAAAAATAACAAGTAGTTTTTAAAGAGTTAGAGTAAAACGACAGTTTTAGCTACTTTTGTAACAATTAGCTGTGGTTATACAGTGTGTCCAAAATTGGTAGGGAGTGTATTGGGATATTGGAAACTAGAAGAGATAGAAAGACGGTTAAATGGGGAAAGTTATAGACCATTTAACCTTTAATTTATTGCGGTTTTGATGACGGCCGTATCTCGTTTGGTTTTTGAGTTATTTTGAAAAAACTAAAAATGTGCATTTTAGAAAAAGTGCTGTAGTTTTTTTATTTCAAATAATTTTTGGAATCCGTAAAAACATTGTTAGGGCAACTTTTTAAGAGGAATACATTCCTGTATTTAGATTTTAATTTTAACGTTTCGGTTTTAAGATATCATCATCAACTTTTGTTTTTCTTATGGCCGCCATTTTGTTTTTTTCTACATTTTCAAAGAGCGTTTTATTCCCTTTAAAATAATGTATAACACTTAATTAAAAAATTTTTGTTTTATGTCAAAAAACCATTTTTTGGTAGAGTTGGCCATGACTGCCTCTAGAAACAATTGCGAAAATGTCGTTGCTAAGACGAAGTTGTCAAATATTCTCATTTAGTTACATATTTTATTGTGTTATTGGAAAATTGTGTTAAACGTATCCACAAAAATGCCGGAATTTTTTCAAACGAAGAAACATTTGACATGTTAGTTATTTATATTAAAAATCACAGAAATGCGGAGAATGCAGCAAACAATTATTTGGAAAGTTTTCCCGAAAGACATCAACCTGGGATAAAAATGTTCTCCACACTTACTACCAACCTACTTGCATATGGAAGTTTTGAAAAACCTCGACCAAAAGAGTATCAAAAAAATAGTGAAGCTTGAAATAGAAATATTCAAGAATATTTTGCCGATAATCCTACATCTTCTACACGAGTTGCAAACGGCGAACTTAACATTCCGAAGTCAACCATACATCACGTTTTAAAATTATCCCATTATCGTCCATATAAACCCACCCTTGTACAAGGGCTTAATGGGGGTGATTTTCAAAGAAGACTTCAATTTTGCCATTGGTATCGTAATAAATGTGAAGAAAACCCAACTTTTTTAGAAAAGTTTTATGGACGGACGAAAGTTATTTTACAAATTGTGGCGTATTTAACAAACATAACCACCATTACTGGGCTGTAGAAAATCCCCAATTACGGGAACAACGTAGACTGCAAGTTCGATTTGGCTTTAACGTATGGTGCGGAATTTATGGTAATAAAAACATATTAGTTATTATTTTTATTTTTTTTTATATATTTTTAGCAAATCACTTAATTGGGCCTTTTATTTACGAGCAGACACTGAATGGCCAAAGATATCTTGAGATGCTGCAAAACGAAATAATTCCAGCAATTAGGGAAGTAGTTCCACCAAATGATTTTAACAATTTGTGGTTTCAATAAGATGGATGTCCCGCTCACAATTCTAGGGAGGTGCACACATTTTTATCGGAAACTTTTGGTGAGAGAATTATCTCAAACAATGGGCCTGTTCGGTGGCCTGCCAGGTCTCCAGACATCACTCCTTTAGACTTTTATTTATGGGTTATTTAAAAAATATGAATTTGATCCTCCTGAAAATGTACAAGTTCTTGAAGACCGTTTGCGGGATGTCCTATTAAGTATAAACAGAAACACTCTTATCCGAGTTACCAGAACTGTTTTAAAGAAGTGTCAAAAGTGCATTGAAAAAAACGGTGGACATTTTGAACTGTAGCGTTATTTTTTGGCAAAATTATTGATAATGATCAATGTTAAATTTAAGGTTTTAAACCAGTGATCTGTTGTGTGTAAAGCCGGCTACTTACTACACGGTACTTGCCAAGTACTTGGTAAGTAGCAAGTAGTGTATACGACGACTCGTTTAGACTTGGCAAGCTACTTGCACTTCCCGAGCTTCAGCGGAAGACAATCACAAGTCAAAGGAGCCAGGTTCTTGACTTGGCAATTTATTTACCGGGGCTACATTACGCGTTACTTGGCAAGTCGTAAAAATAGAAAATGTTCTATTTTTAATTCCGTCGGTTTATAAGTAAAACACACTAAGTGACATTTTGTGGTTTAGGGAATAACCACGATTTTATATAAAATTTGTGATAAAAAAGAAAAGATGAATCATATTTTTAATGTATAATATTTTGATAAAGATTTATGGATGTAACTAATAAATTATTTTTACAAATAATTTTTACTATGACTATAAATAATTTAAAAATATTTAAACAACTTTTATAATAATTTGTACTGTGTCTATTACATTGATACTAACAATAAATTATAATAATAGGTAATTTCAACATTTTTTCCCTTGTACAATAAAAACCTTTTTTTTACCTTATCCCAAATATTTAAATTTTAATATACACGCTTGTACATTGTAAGATGCAAAACTCGACTGATTATTATTTTAAAATTTTAATTAAAAATTTAAAAAAACCTACTTTGCTTGTTGGCTTTTATAATAAACGACAAATTTATTTTTTAAAACGCCGTGTAATAATTTTTTAATAACTAATTCTACTACAAACATACAAAGTTGTATACATGTATTACCGTATAATTATGTAGTTTTTAAAAACATATATTTTACAGAGACATTTACAGTTAGCTGTAAACATGACAATATTTTATGTTTAGATTTTATAAAATTCTAATTATACTTCATGCAAACATAGCACGCTAACATTAAATAAAACCAATAAATTCCTTAATAACTATTAAAAGAACCCATCCTAATATATTTTTACAAATTAGATAATAATTGCTTACAGATTTTTGAACATTTTTTCTTTTTAACTTTGCCTCTTTTTTAATACCTTATTTCTTTGTTTTCCAAGTATTAAAAACATTAAAAACTAGCTAAAATTATTCAAAAAAGTTATAGCTAAATACCAAAAACAATTTACTCCTGACAAGTGTGAGTAACGTTTTTATTTCAAATGGTATACCCACTTCTAATACCTATATATTTTCTTAAGGTTGCTTCATACCCAATTCAACTAGTTTCTACAACAGTTTTTGGTTTTTTTTAAGTAAAAATAAAAATAGTAACTGTTAAAATTATCTACGACAAAATAGCCCAGATGACTTGGTAATACCCCCTAAGTGATTTTGAACATTTTTTGCAACGGGAACAAACAAACTTTTAATCTGCTTCTACTCGTAGTTTAATAATTTTGTTTTTCCATGGGTCAGTGTGTAAAGTATGTAAGATGTTACATCTATAGAAAATGTGTTTTTTTTTTTAATTATGTGTATTTTAGTGCCACAATTTTAAATCTTAAATAATGGTGGATGTAAGATAGGTTTTGCCAGATCTGAGATATGTGATTGTATGACTGTAAGATCTGTGTAAAGTTGTGATAAAACGGAGAAGTTTAAGGGTTTTAGCGTAAAAAAATCACATTTGTATTTTTATAGAATTATACTTTAACAATATTCTATACTTTATTTATGCGAAATTATCGAAAAACAAACCGGTGACAGAGCTTGCACCACAACACCTTGGAAGAAAAAAACAATTTGCGGTGTTCACTCTATCTCGGACGAAAATTATCTTAAATCCAAAAACCATTTAAACTTAGTTTATGTATCATGAAATTCTCCCCCAATATTTATCCTATTTTGATATTTTTTTGTGGCCATCTTAAGTGTAAGCTACTATTTTTGACCAAAAATGCCTTCATTTTGTGGTTGGGAAAACTCCTTACTAAAAAGAAAATTAAAGAAACGTTGAAGGTAGGTATTTTATATGTAGAAAATGTTTATCAAGTTTAAAATAATTGGTTAAAAAGTTTTCAAATAGGAGTAAATACGGGCTTTAAAAAAGATGTTAAAAAAAAACGCGTTTAAAAATTTATAAGCTAAAAAGTGAAGATTACTTTTTTCAACTTACAAAAATCATCGATTTAAGATCTATAGAATAACCTTCCTGCAGAAGCTTTAATGTTTTTTTCTTAAGTCTTTTTTTTTTTGTTTTAGGAAGACCAACTAGAAAATAACTTTAAGAGTTTTATTCAGATCGCCTCAAAATTTTAAAACTGTATGATAGGAAAAAAAGATTTTTTCTGCAAACTCCAACCCACCGTCCTTCTTAATAAAAAAAAAAATAATATTTCATTGTAACAGGAATATACAGAGTGGGCCAAATTAAACTTGTACAGTTTTTCACTAATAATAACTTTTTATCTGTTGCTCCTATCTGTTTTATTTTTAAAGGGCTAATAGGTAAATATGTTTTCTCTAGGTTTGCCAATTTTGGTCAAATAGGTTTAGATAGGACTGGACTAACGGGACTGTTTCCGAAATACTGTATATAACCTCGTTGCAAAAAGAAACTGTTTTAGCTACAATTAAGCTAATACGTTTTTCTTATAGACAAACTATGGGAAATGATTTAGTTAAAGCTAATCCATCACCAATAAAAGAATTTGGAAATTATAATGATTTTGGTAAATATTGTTAGTGAGTTGGATGCTGACCAAACTTAACAGTAAATTAATTAAAAATAATCGTGTTAGCCTAACTGTAAATAATTTTTTTGCAACGAAGTTTAATGCATCATTTTGTTAAAGTCGCGTAAGTCCAGTCCTGTTTAAATCTATTTGACCAAAATTGGAGACCTAGAGAAAACATATCTACCTATTAGTCCCCTAAAAATAAAAAGTTGGCCGCATGGGTTTAGTTTGTCCCACACTGTATGTAAGACGGACAGTTTATGATATTAAACAATGAAAAGCTATATTTAATGTAGCACGCCACAATCAACTCAAGTCATTAATAAGATTTTCATGTGCATGAGCTTGTTAGGTATATTAGCTTATCTAGATCAGGTAACGCGCAGTACATGTATTTCTTTAAAATATTTTAGCAAAAGTTTAGTTTAAAGTTATGGCAAACGCATGGAAATGTCTCCACAAGCGGCAATGCGGCATTTAATTTACTATTTATTTTAAGGAACCTATTTCTAAACCACCAAATAAACAATTTTTATTTATATCAGGACTTCCAAACTTTTTGTTCTGTGAAGATCATCAGTATACAGGGTGTCTCACGGTCGATGGTACCCTAGACGTTTACGGAAAACGCGACATTGGATTTTTTGAAAGTTTTAAAACATCGGTAATGGCTTCTGATCTAATATCCTGAAATCTTTTTAACGATGCAGCGTGGCCGCTTATACCAAAAAGTGGCATCAACCTTGATATTTTAAATGAAACACCTGTATATTTTGTTATTTTTGGATTAACCACTATTTTTTAAATAGTTTTTTTATTATTATTAAATAACTATCTCTAACAGTTTTCGAGTAAATAATGTTTGTTTACATTTTTTTTTGTTTAAAACATGTCTCCAATTAAATGGCTTTTATTACTCTACCTGCATTCATGGAAGCTTAAAATTAAGGATGTAGCATCTCAATATCCTCTATATTGGTTTCGCATTAATTTTTTTTTTTTTTTTTTGATTATACTGGGTCGCTTTAAATTCTTAATGTTATCTCTAGATATAAATGCTAAAACGTTTTTTTTTATAAGGAACACCATGTATATTATTAAAGAATCTAAAGGACCATTAAAAGCCTTACTAAATAATATATCATGTTCCCATACCTAAGTGCCATCGTTCCGGAGATTAAAGCAAGTTTCTTTAAAAATCATAATTTAACATAATAAGTATTTGTCAAAGGTAGCCATGAAATGTGTTGACCACACTAAAGTCTACTTTTCATGGTGATAATTTTTTGCGATAGTTGCTATTATGATAGTAACTATCACATGAACTATCGTGAACTATCACCATGTAAATAACCCGATAGTAGCTATCATGATGTCTTTCTCGCTTGCCTAAATAGTTCAGCGTAGCTTTCATGATAAAATTTGTTTTTTGTTTACAAATTGCACGTGGTACGTGATGTTTACAATACATTTTACAAATCATTTTAGAAACTATTAAGAAAGTTAGAATACGGTACGGTTAACATAATAAATTTTTTGTAAGAATTTAAATGGTTTTTATGTTTATGGAAAAAAATAGAATTTAAAAAGAGAGCAAAGAGGGGCCTTGCCAAAGAAATTCTGCTGCCTTTATCAGGACTTTCTACATTATTATTACATTTGTTACTAATGTAATAGTCTTTATACGTGTAGACACCTTAATTACATAATAGCACTATCGAGTTTACTATCATGCGAGCACTTTCACAACAGTACTATCACCGTGGAAACGAGACTTAACTGTTAAAAATAATAAAAATATTTTATTTTACACAACAATTACACGACCACTTCTCCTTGTTTTCAGTTCTTTTAGAAAGCAAAGAGGGCAAAGAAAAAAACAAAGTTCTCCCCTAAAAACACGATTTTGGGTCACCAAATACCCATTTTCATCATTTTGGTATTCAGTACCTACATTTTCGGAATTCGTATACTTTAATTCCCAGTATTTAAATACAGCCATTCACATTTCGGTATTCGAATACTGAAATCTTTTATTTAAAAATCATGATGGTTACAAAGAAGCATTCTATCGAATACCGACTACCGAACATACCATTCTAAATACTGGGAATTAAAGTATACGAATTCCGAAAACGTAGGTACTGAATACCAAAATGATGAAAATGGGTATTTGGTGACCCAAAATCGTGTGTTTAGGGAAGAACTTTGTTTTTCTTTGCCCTCTTTGCTTTCTAAAAGAACTGAAAACAAGGAGAAGTGGTCGTGTGACGTGGTAAAAATAAAATATTTTATTATTTTTAACAGTTAGTCTCGTTTCCGCATTTGATGTACTGTTTATTGAGGGTAACGCATGATGTAGTGTGCTGACCATGTGACAAAGGTCGTCTACGCGTATAGCTATTACGTGCAGTGACAGAGTAATGACAATGTGGGGGTCATCGACAAAGGCGGCAGAATTTTCAACGACCAGGCCCCTGCTCTCTTTTAAGAAATTCTATTTTCCATAAACATAAAAACCATTTAAATCTTACAAAAAATTATTATGTTAACCATGCCATTATTCTTTTTCTTAATAGTTTCACAAAATGTTTGTAAAATGTATTGTAAACATCTGTACCACGTGCAATTGTAAACAAAAAAACAGAGCATTTTATCATGAAAGCTTACGCCTGAGCTTTTGAAACGAAGCGAGAGAAAATTTCATCATGATAACTACTATCGGAGTTATTTATGGTGACGGATTCACGATAGTTCATCAGATAGTTGTATCGTAATAACGGCTATCGCAAATATCGCCATGAAAGTAGACAATTGATGATCAACTTACATTTCATTTTGCCCGACAAATACTTATTAATGTTAAATTATAATTTTAAGAAAACTGCTATCTCAGCATGATACTATTATTTAGTAAAAAGGCAATGGTCCTTTAGATTCTTTAATAACCTTGCATGTGTTCTGCGAAAAAGCGTTTGCTACATTTATATCAGAGATAACATTAAATTTAAACGACAATATAATCAAAAAAAAAATTAATGCGAATATAGAAAGGATATTGAATGCTGCATCCCCTTGGTATGGTGCGGGTAGGCGTAAGCATTTAATTGGAGGCATGTTTAAACAAAAAAATGAAACAAGCACATTATTTACTCAGCTGAGTAGAAGATAGTTATTTAATAATAATAAAACTATTTAAAAAATAGTGGTTAATCCCAAAAATAACAAAATATACAGGTGTTTCATTTAAAAATATCGGGATGATAACGCTTTTTTGGTATGGCGACACTTCCATCGTTAAGATTTCCGGGGCTGTGAGATCGAAGCCGTACCGTGTTTCAAAACTTGAAAATCAATGTCGTTTTCATGCGGCGTGCAGGGGTACCGTCGACCGTGAACCACTATTATACTATTGATCTTCGCAAGAACAAAAAGTTTGGAAGTCCTGATATAAATAAAAAGTGTTTGACTGGTGGTTTAAATAGGTTCATGCCTTAAAATAAATGGTAAATTGAAATAACGCTGCATTACTGCCGCTATGTGGAGACATTTCCATGCGTTTGCCTGTAACTTTAAACTAGAGCTTTCGCTAAAAATATTTTGAAATCGAAACACATGTACGTCATAGTTACCTGATCTGGATAAGCTAATATACCCCAACGAAGCTCATGCACATGAAGAAAATCCTAATTGCTGACTTGAGTGTGATTGGCGTGCCCCATTAAACATATAGCTTTTCATTGTTTTGATATCGCCAAACTGTCCGTCTTACATACAGTGTGGGACAAACTAAACCCATGACGGCCACCTTTTATTTTTTAGGGGACTAGTAGGCAGATATGGTTTCTCTGGGTCTCCAATTTTTGGTCAAATAAGATTTAAACGAGGACTGGACTTACGCGACTTTGGCAAAATGATACGCATTAAACCTTCGTTGCCCAAAGGGTGTATCCGACAGTTAGGCTAATACGGTTATTTTGAATTAATGTACTGTTAGGTTTGGTCGGCATCCAACTTTCACTAACCATAATAACCTCACATTTTTATTTTTCAAGGGACACTAACCCAAGTTTTTTTGAAATCGAGAAAACTGCATGCTGTATGGGGAGCATTATTTACCAAAAATCATTATAATTTCCAAATCCTTTTGTGGTTGATGAACCAGCTTTTACTAAATCATTTCCCATAGTTGTTTGTCTACAAGAAAAACGTATTGAAAGCTTAATTGTAGCTAAGACAGTTTCTTTGCGGCGAGAGCCATACAGACAGTATTTTGAAAACGTCTCCCGTTGAGTCAGTCCTATCTAGACCTTATTTGACCAAGGTTGGCAAACCTAGAGAAAACATATTTACCTATTAGCATTAGCCCTTTAAAAGCATAAACGAGATGGGAAGCGTCAGCTGGAGCATAAAGAATTATTGTTAGTGAAACAGCGTGCAAGCTTAATTTGGCCCCACCTGTATGTTCTACTTACGATGAAATCTTATTTTTTTTTTATTAACAAGGACGGTGGGTTGAGGTTTGCAGAAAAAATCTTTTTCCTATCATACAGTTTTAAATTTTGAGGAACGTCTGAATAAAACTCTTAAAGTTATTTTCTAGTTAGTCTTCCTAAAAAAAAAAAAAAAGACTTGAAAAAAACATCAAAGCTGCTGCAGGAAGGTTATTCTATAGACTCTTAAATCGATGATTTTTGTAAGTTGAAAAAATAAATCTCCACTTTTTTAGCTTATAAATTTTTAAACGCGTTTTTTCCTTAAACATCTTTTTTAAAGCCCGTACTTACTCAAATTTGAAGACTTTTTGACCAATTATTTTAAACTTGATAAACATTTTCTACATATAAAATACTACCTTCAACGTTTCTTTAATTTTCTTTTTAGTAAGAGTTTTCCCAACCACAAAATAAAGGCATTTTGGTCAAAATAGTAGCTTACACTCTAAGATAGCCACAAAAAATATCAAATTAGGATAAACATTGGGGAGAATTTCATGATACCTAAACTAAGTAAAAATGGTTTTTGGATTTAAGATAATTTCGTCGAGTAGGTGAACACCGCAAAGGTGTTTTTCTTCCAAGGTGTTGTGGTGCAAGCTCTGTCACCAGTTTGCTTTTCGATATTTTTGCTTTATGAATAAATTATAGAATATTGTGAAAGTATATTTCTAAAGACAAATAAAAATGTGATTTTTTTACGTTTAAACCCTTAAACTCCTTTCTTTTATTATAACTTTTACACAGATATGACAGTCCATACAATCACATATCGCGGATCTGGCATAAACCTATCTCACATCTACCATTATTTAAGATTTAAAATTGTGACATAAAAATACACATACAAAAAAAATACTAGATGTAACATCTTACATATTTTACATACTGACCCATGAAAAAACAAAATTATTAAACTAGAAGCAGAATAAGAGTTTGGTTGTTCCTTTTGCAAAATCACTAAGGGGGTATTACCAAGTCACCTGGGTTATTTTGTCGTGGATAATTATAACAGCTAGTATATTTATTTAAAAAAAACTTTTGCACAAGCTAGTTGACTTAGGTATGAAGCAACCTTAAGGAAATATAGGTATTAAATGTGGGTATATCATATGAAATAAAAAAGTTACTAAAATTTTTCTTGGTTTTTAGGTATAACTTAATAATTTAAAATAATTTTAGCTAGTTTTGGATGTTTTTATTACTTGGAAAACAAAGAAATAAGGTTTATTAAAAAGGCAAATTTAAAGATAAAAGGAAAATTTTTCAAAAGTCTGTAAGAATATCTAATTTGTCGAAATATATTATCAAGATGGGTTTTTTTAATAGTTTATTTAAGGAATTTATTGGTTTTATTTATTGTTAGCGTGCTATGTTTGCATGAAGTATAATAGGAATTTTATAAAATCTACACATAAAATATTGTCATGTTTACAGCTAGTTGTAAATGTCTCTGTAAAATATATGTTTTTAAAAACTACATAATTATACGGTAATACATGTATACAACTTTGTATGTTTTTTGTAGAATTAGTTATTAAAATATTATTACATGGCGTTTTAGAAAATACATTTGTCGTTTATTATAGAAGCCAACAAGGTAAGTTTTTATTACATTTCTAATTGAAATTTTAAAATAATAATTAGGTGAGTTTTGCTTCTTACAATGTACGAGCGTGTATATTTAAATTTAAATATTTGGGATAAGGTAAAAAAAAGGTATTTATTGTACAAGGGAAAAATGTTGAAATTATATATTATTACAATTTATCGTTAGTCTCAATGTAAAAGACACTTAGTACATTTTGATATAAAAGTTGTTTAAATATTTTTAAATTATTTATACCTAGTAATAGTAAAAATTATTTGTAGAAATAATTTATTAGTTACA